>CAWUFW010032020.1:0-14567 GCA_963921515.1 Calotriton arnoldi | reverse complement strand
ATATATATATATTCACTGAAAAAACCATAGGTTTCAGACACGTTATAGTTACAAATTAGCATTTAAAAAACCTTTGAAATTCACTGAAAAAACCATAGGTTTTAGGGACAGTTTTAGTTACTTGGACATTGCACTCGTACAAAACCCGTGAAATTCCCACGTTATAGTTAGTTCAGCTAACTATAACTCGCGCCCGCAATGCACTGCTGATGACGTCACATATTACATCACTCATGACATGGTCAGTGACATCACTGATGACATCACTGATGACATCTCAAATGACATCACTGATGACATCATCCAGTGACTGTGTGTTTCTGTAAAGTTTAAATATTTTTAATATATATAGGAAAAGACGTATTGAAGAATGAGTGGGTGTGTAAGTGTCTGTATGGATGATTTAGTAGGTGCGTGACTGACTCTATAAGTGAGTGATTTAACGTATCTTACTGAATGCATGGGTTAGTGACTAAACTGGGTGAATGTCTGTATCCGTCTGTCTGTTGCTGTGTAAGTGGCTGCATGTGTTTGTGAATAGCTAAATGAGTGTCTATATGAGTTATTGAATGCTTGTCTGAGTATCTGTATGGGTGCCTGAGTGTTTGTGTGGGAGGGGTGTGTGCAACTCTGTGCATAGATGTGTGAGTGGGTGATTCACTGGGTGGATGGTTTCAAGAGTGCATCTGTGATAGACTGTATGGGTGGGTAAGTGTGTGTAAGAGTGTGTTAGTGAGTGAATGTATGTCCCAGTGGTACATGTGTGAGTAACTACATATGTGAAAGGCAGTATATATGTGTGTTGGAGTATATAAATAGCTATAAGCAAGAGTGAGTGATTGTGATAGTGGCTGTATGGATGAGTGTGTGCTTGTATCTGTGATTGTATAAGAGCGTAACAATGTGCTACTATTTGTATGAGTAAGTGAGCTGGTGTGTGTATAACTGTATAGGTGAGTAAATGGCAGTGTGTTTAATTATTTGCATGACTGACTAGGTGTGTGAGTATCTCTATGGATGAGTGGCGTTGTTTGAGTGTCTATATAGGAGTAAGAGTGCATATGATAGTCCTAGTACTGAGTGACCGTAAGTATGAGTGACTGTACGGGTGAGTGAGTGGATGTGTGTGTGTAGACCTAAGAATCAGTGAGTGGGTATGTAGTTATTGGTGTTGGAGTGTCTATGGTTTTGCGAATGGCAGTCTGTAATTTAGAGTGGGTGTATCAAAGGTTATATTAGGGTGTGAGGAGGTGCATCAGATTATCACGTGGATGATGTCATCAGTGATGTCATTTGAGATGTCATCAGTGATGTCATCAGTGATGTCACTGACCATGTCATGAGTGATGTAATATGTGACGTCATCAGCAGTGCATTATGGGGCGCGAGTTATAGTTAGCTGAACTAACTATAACGTGGGAATTTCACGGGTTTTGTACGAGTGCAATGTCCAAGTAACTAAAACTGTCCCTAAAACCTATGGTTTTTTCAGTGAATTTCAAAGGTTTTTTAAATGCTAATTTGTAACTATAACGTGTCTGAAACCTATGGTTTTTTCAGTGAATTTCAAAGGTTTTTAAATGCTAATTTGTAACTATAACGTGTCTGAAACCTATGGTTTTTTCAGTGAATTTCAAAGGTTTTTTAAATGCTAATTTCTAACTATAATGTGCCTGAAACCTAGGGTTTTTTCAGTGAATTTCAAAGGTTTTGTAAATGACAATTTTTAAATGTATTAATAGTTATATTAATTTTTTTCATACTGATTTACTACATTTTTAGAAACAATTTTTTTACATATTTTATTTTTTAAATTACATTGTAATTACATTATACATTACATTACAAAAAATACTTTCTCAGAATGAATTACTTTAGTTTAAATACTTTGCAGATAGGCAATAGACTTTTAAGTACAGTAGTTACAGTTGTTGCAATGGGCAACACATTTTCACACAATGCAACATTCAGCTCAATGTGAATTTCTAGTTAAATGCAATTAGTTACTTTATGGATTACTTTTGTAACCACAGGACTGGATCCTAGATTCAGTCCTGGTACATCTCCTGTAAACAGTTGAGTAAAAGCGTTTTGGTTACAGTCGTGATTTTTAAGGAATATTATTGTATTTTAAAAGTTGACACTTAGAAACTTTTTCTCATAGAATCACCAATGTTATCCTATGGAAGGAAATTCACTTAGCAGGTAAAAACTGTTATCGTTACTTTTTCTTACTCAGTGTTGGATCCTGGATCCAGCACTGGTGCATCTCCTGTAAACAGTTGAAAAAATGCGTTTAAGTCATACAGGTGATTTTTAAGGAATATTTGTAGTTTGTGAAAATCAACACTTTGAAACTTTTTGCTGAAAACCAGTCAATCTTAGCCTATGAAGGAAATTCAAGTTACCGGTAAGTACGGTTAAAATTACTTTTGAGGATCAGTACTGGGCTGAAAGATGCAGCACTGAGGTCTCTCCTGATAACAGGTGAGTAAATCGGAATTCGTATTTCGGCTGATTTTAGAGGAATATTTTAAAGTTCCAAAACTCCACACTTAGAAGAATTTCCAAGTGAAACCAGTCAATGTTAGCCTATGGAAGGAAATTCAAGTTACTGGTAAGTACGGTTAAAATTACTTTTCTGGAGCAGTACTGGGCTGAAAGATGCAGCACTGAGGTCTCTCCTGATAACAGGTGAGTAAATCAGAATTCGGATTTCGGCTGATTTTAGAGGAATATTTGTATGTTTCAAAATCAACACTTAGAAACTTTTTCAGCAAAAAGCAGGCAATGATATCCTATGGAAGGAAATTCAAGTTACTGGTAAGTACGGTTAAAATTACTTTTGAGGATCAGTACTGGGCTGAAAGATGCAGCACTGAGGTCTCTCCTGATAACAGGTGAGTAAATCGGAATTCGTATTTCGGCTAATTTTAGAGGAATATTTTAAAGTTCCAAAACTCCACACTTAGAAGAATTTCCAAGTGAAACCAGTCAATGTTAGCCTATGGAAGGAAATTCAAGTTACCGGTAAGTACGGTTAAAATTACTTTTCAGGATCAGTACTGGGCTGAAAGATGCAGCACTGAGGTCTCTCCTGATAACAGGTGAGTAAATCGGAATTCAGTATTTCGGCTGATTTTAGAGGAATATTTTAAAGTTCCAAAACTCCACACTTAGAAGAATTTCCAAGTGAAACCAGTCAATGTTAGCCTATGGAAGGAAATTCAATTTACTGGTAAGTACGGTTAAAATTACTTTTCAGGACCAGTACTGGGCTGAAAGATACAGCACTGAGGTCTCTCCTTATAACAGGTGAGTAAATCGGAATTCGTATTTCGGCTGATTTTACAGGAATATTTGTATGTTTCAAAAATCAACACTTAGAAACTTTTTCAGCAAAAAGCAGGCAATGATATCCTATGGAAGGAAATTCAAGTTACTGGTAAGTACGGTTAAAATTACTTTTGAGGATCAGTACTGGGCTGAAAGATGCAGCACTGAGGTCTCTCCTGATAACAGGTGAGTAAATCGGAATTCGTATTTCGGCTGATTTTAGAGGAATATTTTAAAGTTCCAAAACTCCACACTTAGAAGAATTTCAAGTGTAACCAGTCAATGTTAGCCTATGAAGGAAATTCAAGCTACCGGTAAGTACGGTTAAAATTACTTTTCAGGACCAGTACTGGGCTGAAAGATGCAGCACTGAGCTCTCCTGATAACAGGTGAGTAAATCGGAATTCGTATTTCGGCTGATTTTAGAGGAATATTTTAAAGTTCCAAAACTCCACACTTAGAAGAATTTCCAAGTGAAACCAGTCAATGTTAGCCTATGGAAGGAAATTCAAGTTACTGGTAAGTATGGTTAGAATTACTTTTCAGGACCAGTACTGGGCTGAAAGATACAGCACTGAGGTCTCTCCTGATAACAGGTGAGTAAATCGGAATTCGTATTTCGGCTGATTTTAGAGGAATATTTGCACAATGGTGAAGGGAGGGGCGGGCCTGAGGTGACATCTGTGCAAACGCGCCCGTTGCGCGTTTTAAGTTGGGGGATTAAGTCCCTTGAATCCTGAGGGTCCCTAGGGGCTAACTAGCCCACCAGGAACCTCCAATATGCGCTAGGGGCTGCGTTGCAGAGACGTGTAGAGAGGCCACACCCCTTTACACCTCTCTGCAACGCAGCTCTGTGGTGCTTTCTGGACGTACCTGTTGGGCTAGTTGGCCCCCAGGGACCCTCAGGATTGAAGAGGATTTAATTCCCCATCTTAAAACGCGCCACGGGGCCTGTTTGCACACATGTCACCTGAAGCCCCGCCCTCCCTTCACCACTGTGCAAATGCGCCCCGTGGCGCGTTTTAAGTTGGGATTCAGTCCCTTGAATCCTGAGGGTCCTCGGAGTCCAACTAGCCCACCATATACCTTCCAAAAGCGCCACAGAGCTGCGTTGCAGAGAGGTGTAAAAAGGGGTGTGGCCTCTCTACACGTCTCTGCAACACAGCCCCCTGGCGCATATTGGAGGTTCCTGGTGGGCTAGTTGGCCCCCAGGGACCCCCAGTATTCAAGGGGAATTGTTCTCCTCTGCAAACGCGCCAGGGGCGCGTTTGCAGAGTGGTAAAGGAAGGGGCGGGGCCTGCGGGCCCGATCGTGTTTTTTTTTTTTTGTCCTCTGAAAGGGGGCTGTGTGGCCCCCCTTCCTTTTTCTTTTTGGGCCCTGGGGACCCCATCCCCCAGGGCCTTACTCCCTTTTTAAAATTACAAAAAAAAAAAAAACGGGAAGGGGGCCGCGTGGCCCCCTTCCCTGGGCCTGTATTGGCCCCGGGACCCCATCCCCGGGGCATGGCCTCTATATTTATTATTTTGAGGGGGCAGCGTGGCCCCCTCCTCTGGCCATTTTAAGGCCCGGGGACCCCATCCCCGGGGCCGGCCTTTCCATTTTTTTTTCCATTTTTTTTTCTCTCTTTTTGGAGAGGGGGGCCGCGTGGGCCCCCTCCCAGGCCACTACTTGCCCCGGGGACCCCATCCCCGGGCTGGCCCTTCTCCGTTGGGGACTGTGGGGGGTCCCCAATCCCCCCACAGTCCCGCCGGCTCCCCACGTCCCTTGGGAGCCGGCATTGCTGTTCCACATGGGGAGCAGCTGACATGCTGCTCACCATGTGGAAGCAATCGCTTTGGATATTGGAAGAGAGAGCAGGTTTCCCTGCTCTCTCTACCAATATCCAAAGCAGTTTGCTATGGCAGTTTGCTATGGCAGGACGGGAGCCGCAGTGGGTCGGAGGACGCCTGTGATCGGGTAAGCCCTTGCCTGATTGAGCGGTTTCTTGTTAACTGAGACGGGGAGAGGAGCCAGGGAGGCTACCCAGCGGGGCTTGATCTTGTTTCTTCAGTTTACAAAGCCAATATTTCTTTGAGAAATAAGCGTTTCAGTAGTAGCGGATTGCGATGGATACCTGGATAAAAGAGAGAGAGGAAGCAGCAAACTCTGTATTTGATGAAAAGGCGGTGGACACGGCGAGTCGCAAATATGGCTCAGAAACCCCTGCAAATGAAGCAAATTCACAAACCCTTATGCAAAAGTTAGAAAAGCTCAAACGAACAGAAGTATCAAAGTGGTGGTAAGTTAATTCACTGGAGAGGTATCTCGAAGTTGGGAGAGTCCTGCGGGTACTTAGAATACTCATAGCTCCCACGTTTGAAAATCCAGACCCCGAGATGTTAGAGGAGTGGGCCGCCAACAACGCGGACTCCTCGCAAAATATGATGAGAATATTAGTCAAATATGCCAAGAGAGCTCGAGAGAAGATATTGGAAGAAATTAAGAGCGTGGCTATTGAGCTGGTAAAAATTGTAAAACCGGAAAGCCAGGAGAAATTTGAGCCTGATCTACAGTGCAGGCTAAAGAAACATGAACAAACGATACGGGAAAGGAAAGCCACTAAATTCTTAAGAGATAGGCTGGATTACCAAAGAGGACAGAATTTCACATTCGCCCGCCCTTTGATAATATACGGAGACAGAGACTGTCTAGCAGTGCGATTGTGGAAAAAAGACATCATGGAGTTGATAACAGCTCAGAAGCGAGCTCCAACATAAGTTCAGAAGCTGAGACTGGATCTGAGGATGGGGCTGATAGCTCTAACAGTAATAGGGACCAACATGAGCCTCCATCAGTAATTGAAGAGCTACGTTTTTTACAGCTAGACAGGACTCAGAATATCAGACAGAAACCGCAGTGAAAAAGAAAAGAATACCCAGGAAGCGCAAAGCCCGGCGGGGAGGGAATGGAACTGCGATCAGGTGCGAAAGTGAAGGAACCCTACCAACGAAAATAATGGGTGATCCAGCCACGGTAATCAATTTGACGGATTTGAATCTTACCAAAGAAGAAACGAACATACTCTCATTAGGTCTATCATATTGTATAAGGACGAACTTTAATTACAGCGAAACCCGCATTGACTTTTTCAAGTTCGTGAGGAGGTTAAAATTAAAAGAACTTTTTCTTTTCAAGAGAACAATCAGGCACCATGCAAGAAGCTCCAGAAGATGCTTTGAATTTAGAAGTTGGTGATCTCAACATCCTACATGAACTGAACGAGCTTGAAAGAGAATGTGAGGGCCTACCCATCCCAGGCACTATAAAAGAAACAGCGGGTGTTTTTGGGCTAGATATTTTTGAAAGTGTACAAACTACATTCAAACCAAAATCGGTTTCATTCCTAATGTCCCGAAGGATTCAATTGACATATTCTCTGAATTAGTCATAAAAGACCTTAAAGATCTGTCTCTAACATCTAGCCAGGGTTTTACAAGAAGTAGCAACCCCAATGACAAAAAATACACAATGGTCATGAATAAGATCAAAAACAGGAAAGACATAGTTGTCTGACAATCGGACAAAGGAGGGAACGTGATCCTCTGGCCACTTAAAATGTATAATGAAGAAGCCAGGTCCCAATTGAGGGATAGTAGATGCTACCAAAAAGTGCCGCAAAGTAACCTCCTAGAGGTAAAAATAAATTCCACAAAGACCTTGCACGATGGAGGGGTTGGGTATGCTATCACAGGGGGAATACTTGTATTTAAAAGTAGAGTATCCAGTTATACCGATCCTGTATCTCATCCCAAAGGTGCATAAAAATAAAGAGGTACCACCTGGTAGGCCATTAATTTCTGCAATTGGAAGCCTATTTGAACCCACCTCCAGATACTTAGACCATTTTTTGCAGGAGTTTGTTAAAAAACTCCCTGCATACATACAGGATACAAGAGATTTTTGAGCAAGATTGAAAATTTGGTATGGAAGGAGTCATTCCTCTTGATCATGCTCGATGTAACATCTTTGTATACGAGCATAGTACATGACGATGGGCTGCGAGCCATGAGGCACTACCTGAATACACGACCCATCACATTGTACCAACATTTAGGGATGTTGGTAGAAATGGGCAGATTGTGTTTGGAAAACAACTTTTTTATGTTTGGTGGTGATACTTTTAGACAGATGAGAGGCACTGCGATGGGCACCGGCTTCGCCCCAGCTATGCGAATTTGCATATAGGCTGTTGGGAGGAGCAGGTGCTCAAAGTGAAACATGCCAGGGAGTGGAAAGAAAATGTGGTTGTAGGATGAGATTCATCTATGATCTCTTTTAATCTGGGAGGGGACGTTGCAATCTGCTCAAAATTTCATTATGCAACTAAATGATAATTCGTTGAATATTAAATTCACGGATACTATTAGTAGGTCACAAGTCTCCTTTCTTGATCTAGAAGTGTACATAAAAGACAACACACTGCATACTCAGCACATTTAGGAAGCCTACTGCTGGCAATTCCATTCTGCACACCAGAAGCTTCCATCCTGTGAAACTCAAGAGTAGCATTCCCTACGCTGAACATCTTAGGATGAAGAGAAATTGCAGTGAGGGACCAGCCCTAAAGGAAGCCCAGAATATCCTCACTGAGAGATTTACCCAAAGAGGTTATAGCACCCAGATTTTAGATCAGGCACTTAAGAAAGTGAATGGAATCAGAAGAGAAGAATTACTCAGATCCAATGAATCAAAAAGATTCGACAACAGGCGGGCCAACGAGGAAATACGGATGATCACTGGATACAGTGCTTACCATACCAGGGTAAGAGACTGTTTGAGTAAGCACTGGTATCTAGTAAAGAGAGATCCCATCTCGAGTGCTGTGATTCCACGCAGACCTCAGATTACATTTAAGAAGGCAAGGTCAATGAGACAAGAGTTGGTGGACAGTAGTCCAGAAGATGGAAGAAACGAGGGTGGCTGAAAGCTAGCCCTGGCTTCCATAAATGTCTCAAATGTAAGGCCTGTAAGATTGCTCGGAATGAGAGGCAGGTTATGTCACCACTAATGAAGAGCCCTTGGAAGATCAGGAGCTTCTTGAACTGTAGGAGTGAATACGTGGTATATCTTCTGCAGTGCACGAGTCCCAAATTATATGTGGGAAACACCATTCATATGGTGCATGTACGGATACTTCAGCACTTAAGGGCAGTAAAGAATAATGACAAAAGCTACAATGTTGCACGTCATATCAATGAGGCACATAAAGGCAATGTGAATGAGCTTACGTATTTTGCGATTGACCAAGTGGCAAAAATGAGAAGGGGAGGTAATCGAGAGCTCAAACTGCGACAGCTTGAATCCAAATATATACTCTTGTTTAACACCAAGATCCCGTCAGGAATAAACTCAGAGGAGGATTTACATGTACATTTAGGAGTGTAGTGGTATCCATGGCCAGGGTTTTAGATGTTAGCATGGCTCAATAGGTTAAAAGACATTACAATGAAATTTGTTGAAACAATTTTATCTTATGGGAATCAATATATATCATGAGTTTAATCAAAGCATAATGCTTAAAATTGTTCTTAACATGATTTATGATGTTTAAATATGTTCTGGTCCATAATCAGGGTTAACTCAAGAGGAGGCGGCTTTGGAGTAAAAGCCGCTCACGAGTATTGGACATTAGTCATTTGATTCTCTCAATGGTATTTGGGAGAATCAAGCAATGTATACATTATGTAGAATGGAAAAAGGTAATGATTATAATATACCCTAGAATGTCCACTTGGAAGGTAAAGATATGCTCTTTGTGTGTTGACCCATATCATCCATTGCAACGAGGAAGAACCTCAAATGCATTTGCACTTTACATAGGTTGTTTTGTATATAAGATACGGATCGTATCAACTCAAGTGAAACAGTTTGATAACCGAGTTTTATAATGTTGCACTTGCACTTTATACGAATGTACTCTATCAGTCATTAATAGAGCCTTATAATGTAGTACTTGCACTTTATACAACTGCACTTCACTAGTTACTAAGAGAGGTGATAATCGAGAGTGAAGAGAAAAAGAACTAAAACTGTATAAGTACTTGCACTTAACATTGTTTAAATCTTGCACCGTAAATAATGTAAATACTTGAGATGTTATAATTTATTAGTACATTTTACAACCATTTTGCACTTGCACTTTAATTAATGAGGGATATGGGTCAATACAATTGAGGTACGTGAGAGCATGGGACCGGGAAGTGGCAGAGCCAGGATCCAATTTGAGACAATCATCTGAGGCATTATTAGTGTATCTAGGGTTGCAATTAAAGGTCGTGTGCCTTTGTTGGAATGTTGACATTTAAGGTATGCAATGACATGAAAATTGAAGAAAGTGGAAACTCCATTTTGATTTTAACTTTATTTTTATTGTTTAGTCCAATTATATTGTAACCCTGAGCATTGTGAATTTGAGTGAACTTCAAAATGTAAAATCATTCTAGCACTCGCACTTTTGAACTTTTGAATTTTTAAGCAACAAAAGAACTATTTGTAAATTTGATTCCCAGTTATTGATAAAACAATCCTTTAGTCTGTAAGTATGAGAAAAATTCATCATATTTACTGAAACTGGAATTCAAGCACCTTAAAATGCTATTGAAAAAGATGTGGCAATTCAATAAGTGTAGAAGTTACACACGAGGAGAATCGGGTGCCGAGTATGGTAAATGACGTTTGTTGTGTGAGCAAGTCAGGAAATGCCGAAATACGTAACAGCTTAAATAATAAACGAAGAATGAATGAACGATCTAAGCCCCTGTGTCGGTGTCGTTTCTAATTGGGGAGACTGGAACTGGAGTAGGTAGTTATAGTTAGGACCTAGTTTCCATAGGAAAAGTGTTTTTTGATTTGCCAATATCTTTGGCGCCGTTTGACGAATCTTCGCAAAATTTTCAAAACTAATGGAGCGCTCCGGTCAGCGCCTGTCCTGAAAGTTTCTGGGTGATTCGTCAAACGGGGCCGAGAAAATAGGGGGTTCCCAAAACACGTTTTCCCTATGTTAATTTCCATAGGAACTTTTGGAGAAGGCTAAAGCCCGAACTGCTGAACGGAATTACACCAAATTTGGCAAAAAGGTATCTCTTGGTTCAGAAAGTGTTCTTTTTGTTAAATGGTGTAAATCCATTCAGTAGTTTCTGAGAAATTAAAAAAATAATAAATATCGATATCTGGTGACTGCGGTGGATCCGCGAACCCTCCTGAGCATGAGCTGATTTCTGATTGGCTGCCAACACTTCAAACCAGGAAGTGTTGGCAGTCGTATTGTGACTCGGTTGAACCGATTCACAAGAAAAATGGTTAAAAATGAAGAAAAGGGGGCAGGGTAGAAACACCCTGACCCCCTAGGCCTGCTTAGGAGGTCCCACAGCGACCCCCAGGGCCAAAAAAGCATTTTGTTAAAACAATTTCGGCGGGATTCGCGTAGGGTCCGCAAATCCGCCTGAAAATTAAAAAAGAAGAAGCGCAGGCTCCTGTGCTTCGTTTGTTTTAAGCCCCTGGGTGGGCCAGGTCCCGGGGGCAATGCTTTAATATGTAGCGGGGGCCCGTGGGGGCCCCACAGCCCCGGGGAACACCGCCTCCCCAGGGCTTTCTTAATTATGTGCGGGGAGGGAACACGGCCCCCCTGCAGCGCCGGGGACCGCCACCTCCCCGGAGCTTCAATTTATTAGGAAAGGGGCCTCGTGGGACCCCTGCCTCCCTGGTGCTTTTCTAAAAACAATTTGTGTGGAGGGGAGCTCCTGCCCCCCACACTGCCCTGGGGACCATCACCTCCCCGGGGCTGCATGCGCCACCTCCCCGGGGCTACCTTTAGAAATTATGTGTGGGGGGGCTTAAGCCCCCCCCACACTGCCCTGGGGACCACAACCTCCCTGGGGCTCACTTTATTCAATTATGGGGATCCGATGAGGACCTCCTGCCCTGGGGGACCACCAACTCCCTGGGGCTATCTAAAAGATGGGAGGGGCCGAACAGCCCCCTCCAGAGCCTTTCATGGCCCTGGGGACCACCACCACGGAGAGCCAGCTCCAGCAATGTTCCAGGGTGCCCACCCAGCAATATCCTGGGGTGCCCACCGCCGGGACATTGCAGCTCTGCTATGGCAGCGCGGGAGCACTGCTACCGCCATGCCATAACAAACTCTGCTTCGCTTCATGGAAGCGAGAGTAGGAAACCTGCTCTTGCCTCCATGAAGTGAAGCAGAATTGCTTTTGGGCAAAGGGAGCTGCATTTTTGCAGCTCCCTTTGTCCAAAAGCAATGCCGGCTCCCGCAGGAGGCGGGGAGCCGGCAGGGACCACGGGGGCATTGGGGCTCTCCCCATGGGCCCCCACTCGAGGCCAGGCCCCAGGGGATGGGGTCCCCAGGCCAAAAGTGGCCCAGGGAAGGGGGGCCATGCACCCCCCTCCCTTTTTTCTTAAAAAAAGTTTACAAAAATGAAATGGCCGGGCCCAGGGGGATGGGATACCCGGGGCCAAAATCGGCCTGGGGAAGGGGGCCACGCAGCCCCCCTCCCGTAAAATGTAAAAAATAAATAAATCAAAAAGAGGCAAAGCCCCGGGGCTGGAGTCCCCAGGGCTGAAAAAGGCCTCAGGAGGAGGGCCGCGCAGCCCCCTCCTTTAAATGTAGATTTTTTTTAAATAAAAATGCCCATCCCCCGGGGGATGGGGTCCCCGGTGCCAAAGTGGCCCAGGGAAGGGGGGCCACGCAGCCCCCTCCCGTAATTTTTTTTTTAAAAAGAGGCAAAGCCCCGGGGATGGGGTCCCCAGGGCTGAAAAAGGCTTCAGGAGGAGGGTCGCACGGCCCCCTCCTTTAAATGTAGATTTTTTTTAAATAAAAAATTGGCCATACCCAGGGGGATGGGATCCCCGGGGCCGAAATCGGACTCGGAGGGGTGGGCGGAATTTGCGTAGTCGCGCTACGCAAAGCTCCGCGAAATGGTAAAAATCTCCGCGAGCACGCAAAAGTTCTGCGAACACGCGGAATTGCTTGTTCCGCCCGTTCGCGATGCTTTTTTCCTGTTCGCGAATCGCTGTTTGCGTGCTCGGGGAGAAATATCTCACGAACACGCAATTTGAATGCGCGAACAAGCAAAAAATTCTGCGAAGGCGCGGATCGCGGAACTTTTGGTAATTCCACGTTCTCCGCGGAACGCGAATTACCCAAATTCCGCAAATTCCGCCAGCGGAACGGAATTTACCGCCCAGGCCTACTCAAATGTTACCAAAAATGCAGCGACAAGTGTTATAGCATGGTGGAAGGCCCTTTGCAAAACCTAGAATGGTCACCTCTTACTTATTGCTAAATGTGGGTGTTAAATTGGTACTAATGATGTCCAAACCACTCTTGCATGTTTCTGTGCCTCTCTTGCCTCTTTCTGCATTTCTCTTGCTTCTTTCTGCACCTTTCTTCCTTTTTTTGCACTTCTCTTGCCTCTTTCTGCACATCTCTTCTGCTTTCTGCACCTCTCTTCTTTCTACACTTCTCTTGCCACTTTCTGCACCTCTGTTGCTTCTTTCTGCACTTCTCTTGCCTCTTTCTGCACCTCTCTTGCCTCTTTGTGCACTTCTCTTGCCTTTTTCTGCACTTCTCTTGCCTCTTTCGGTACCTCTATTGCTTCTTTCTGCACTTCTCTTGCCTCTTTCTGCACCCCTCTTGCCTTTTTCTGCACCTCAGTTGTTTGTTTCTGCACTTCTCTTGCTTCTTTCTGTACCTCTCTTGCTTCTTTCTGCACCCTCTTGCCTCTTTCTGCATCCTTCTTCCCTCTTTCTGCACCTCTCTTGCCTCTTTCTTCGCCCATGTTCCCTTTTTCTGCACCTCACTTGCCTGTTTATGCAACTCTCTTGCCTATTTCTGCAGTTCTCTTGCCTCCTTCTTCACCTCTGTTGCTTCTTTCTGCACTTCTCTTTCATCTTTCTGCACCCCTCTTGTCTGTTTCTGCACCTCTGTTGGTTCTTTCTGCACTGCTCTTGCTTCTTTCTGCACCTGTTTTTAAAATTTCTGCACCCTCTTGCCTCTTTCTGCACCCCTCTTGCCTCCTTCTGCACCTCTGTTGGTTTTTTTCTGCACTGCTCCTGCTTCTTTCTGCACCTCTTTTGCATGTTTCTGCACTCTCTTGCCTCTTTTCTTCGCCCATGTTCCCTTTTTCTGCACCTCACTTGCCTGTTTATGCAACTCTCTTGCCTATTTCTGCAGTTCTCTTGCCTCCTTCTTCACCTCTGTTGCTTCTTTCTGCACTTCTCTTTCATCTTTCTGCACCCCTCTTGTCTGTTTCTGCACCTCTGTTGGTTCTTTCTGCACTGCTCTTGCTTCTTTCTGCACCTGTTTTTAAAATTTCTGCACCCCTCTTGCCTCTTTCTGCACCCCTCTTGCCTCCTTCTGCACCTCTGTTGGTTTTTTCTGCACTGCTCCTGCTTCTTTCTGCACCTCTTTTGCATGTTTCTGCAACTCTCTTGCCTCTTCCTGCACTTCTCTTGCTTCTTTCTGCACATTTCTTGCTTCTTTCTGCACCCCTCTTGCCTCTTTCTACACCCCTCTTCCCTCTTTCTGCACCTCTCCTGCCTCTTTCTGCTCCTCTCTTGCCTCTTTCTGCACTTCTCTTGCCTCTTTCTGCAATTCTCTTGCCTCTTTCTGCACATTTCTTACTCTTTCTGTACCTCACTTGTTTTTTTCTGCAATTCTCTTGTTTCTATCTGTACTTCTCTCGAATGTATTCAAATGAGAAGTGCAAGCTGTCAAGTTTAAAGGTCTTCGTGCTCTTGTGTCTGAGGTATGTGTCTACTTGTACATGTATTCTCACCTGTTTTATGCATCTGAAGATGGTAGCTTAAAAAGTGGGTAGCTTCTTCTATAGGTGGTCAAATCTTCTTAGTTCTGCTCTGTCATTTGGTTGCACTGGCAGACATGTCTTATGTATATAGGTGTTATAGAGACCCTCAAATATACTATTGAATACCCATGTGCCCTGTATTATGAGCAGAAAGAAATGCATTCACCTTTTTGTACACAAATTTACAGAGTATGCTGTTTGAAACCCAACTATAATGTTCCTGAAACCTGTGGTTTTTTTCAATGAATTTCTAGGGTTTTTTAAATGCTAATTCCTAACTATAACATCCCTGAAACCTCAGTTTTTTCAAATACACATATATTATCTACTGGCGGTCGCCAGTAGATAGTTATAGTTAAAACCTAT
>CAWUFW010032019.1:0-14567 GCA_963921515.1 Calotriton arnoldi | reverse complement strand
ATTAATCTGCAAAAAAGATTAAAAGCATACCCACCCACGCAAATACACCCAAATACATTGATTAAATACAATAAAATGAATTTATAGCAACAAAACAACACATATTTACTCATGTTATCGTCCGTCTACACTACGCCTCAAACAGTAACTCACGACATCTCACTAAAATATAACTAACAACTACAGCACACCAAAAACGCAATAACCTAACTATAAATACAATATATAGGGGCCCATTACGATGGCGGGCGGAAGCACAACCGCCGTGCTGGCGGATGCAAAAACCACCAGTTACCGCCGGCACGCAGCAGTCCACACGCCCGCCCAATTACGATGCGAAAAGCAGGCCAAACACCGCCGGCAAGCCAGCAACACCGTCCGCCATCAAAGTGCGCCCGCACACGTAGCGGCGCAGCACAACTGACACACACCGTCCGACGAAACACGTCCCGCCCGGCGCATAAATTACGATGCCGCAAACAAACGGCTCCCACGGCAAAGAGACACCGCACGTGAAAGAGAGGCGGAAACACGGACGCAGAGCACGGACAACGAAGAAGCGGCACCCCGGGCATGAATCCAGCACTGCAGGCCCTTCCCATGCTTCTGCTGATGCACCACCAAGGACGCAACGTACCGCGGAGACGCAGGTAGGCACACACACAACAAGTGCACGCAAACAGCGCACACAGTGCAAGGGCGGATAAAGCGGACAACCCCCCACCAGCGCGTGCACACTACACATCCACCATTGCATCCACATATGACACACAGGCCAAATCCTAACATCGCGGAACACATGTGTACACACCACCTGGGACTAGGAACCAACCACCCCGTCACGGCCCCAAAGCGCCGATGACGCCGCCACACATGCGCACAACGCAGAGGCCAACCGCAGCGCCATGCATGCGTCGCACACAGACACAGGGACACAACCAAGCAGCACACACACCAGCCCCACCCCGAACGCACATGACACGTGACAGGCCTGCCACAGACATGTCCCCAACGCCCAATTCACGGACAACACCCAACGCCACACAACCGACGCACACATGTCAGTGAAGTCACGCAACAGCAGGACACACCCCAGTGTAACAAACATGGCGAAGCACACAGCGGCGGCAACACCAACTAGGAGAAGCAGGGCCCCTTCGGGAAGAGGAACGCCAGTACCACACTGAAAAACCCATACCACCCTGCACATATGAACAAGACACATGAAACGGAACACCAAAGAGCCCGGTGACCGACAACAGGTGGCCCAAGAATTACATCCACACACAAGGCCCAACGCAGAGCGGAAAGGCAGCCTGCCGCCCACACAAGGGAGAGCAGACAGCACTGAATGACCTTCCATTCCAACACCGAAACCACAGCCCTACGACAGAAGCCGGTGAATACAGCCATTGTCCAAGAATAGACCAACACAGGCATGCCGAGGAGACCGACCACAGGGCAGATAGCGCATATCACAGAAGCACACAACGGACGGGGAAGAAAGAAGAAAACACTCCCCCATGTCGGCCACATGCAAGTTAATTGGAAGGAGTCACACAGCACTGACCTTGAACTGTCTGAGAAGCATGTGGGAAGAGGGCCCGTGTCCTCCAAACAAGCCAACAGAACACAAGTCCTGTCTCCCCACGACTACACAGAGCTCACAGCAACCCCGGAGTGTGCACATTGCAGACTGCACACACAGCCGGAGCACGCCACCACAACGCACCGCTGCGAAATGGCAACCGCAACACACCTACCCAACTACGCCGAAGAGCTCAAGCTGTACCAAACCAGCACGATACATACATTGGGATGCGATCTCCTGTCCCTGCTGAACGTAAGTTACCGACTGACTTACCGCATCACATTGTTCAGCTGCGTCATGCCCGTCTTCTACTGTCGGAGGTGTCCCTACCAGCATCCCGTCGAGATATGCCTCTCCAACCCGGCATGTCTGAAGGCGGACCTGCTACCACTACTCCTCCCTCTGGACGCACACGACAGGGCCTGCTCTGCCTATGGGGGCATGGCGTATGTGGCCAACATCGCACGCGCACTGAAATGGAACCACTGTGCCTCCACACGACGGATCATCGAGAACAGCTACATCGAATGTCACCCAGCATGCCCCATCATGGTCCTCCAAGGGACAACCTACGAACAACACCTTGACAGCCACCATCCGCTTCATTGGCTGGCAAACATGTACACCACCAATGACATGGAAGCCCTGCTGGACGGCATCGCATACCTGACAACCTGTAAATACGTCGGACCACAACGCAGGTTCCCCGAGTGACCTATGAAGTCCAACCCCGCACCCATGCTCAGCTTCCGCACGGACTGGCCAGTCACCACCACAACAGCCATACCAAACGACCGGCAACTGTAACCACACCATCAACGACATCGCCATGACATCGGATATGACCGGGACATGCACACTGTTCCCCATCACATCCAGGAACACCGCATGCATCGTGGGAGGCAGTGGCATGGGCTCTGTGCATCGCACCCACATGGACGGAACTGCACGAACAACCAGGACACGACATGGATCCAGCGCACATGGACACACACACCGCTCAGTGGACATGAATAGGTCGCCTGGAGTCTGTGGGTGCTGCACCCCTCCCACCCCCGCCCCGGGAATCCCATACCAGGACCTTTGCATGGACGACAAGTGCATACAACAACAACACGACCCCAGTGACTGTGACATGTCCAGTAACCACCACAGTGCAACAACAAGTGGCACGCCGCTGCATGCACGCAAGCACATGCCCTGATGTCATCTCACATGCACGCGTGCATGAGGAACAACCGCAGCAAACCTGTCACATGGAACTGAGATGGACTGTGCCCATGATGCCGAGCGGTCTGGTAGGCTACATGTATACCGTCTGTGTCAAAGTCCGCAGCTCCGCAGCTATACGTAAATGTACATTAGCACAGCCTTGGCCAAGCAGATGTAACCCCACACCCTATCCCATTTGTAATCATGCTCAGTATATCCTCAATATGTATTCCGCTGCCAGTAGTGTCCACTATACTGCATCACAGAGGACAGAAGACTCAATATAATGTTTGAAACCAGAACTGTCTCCGCTGACTCATTTCACAAGTACGAATGAGAGAGGATGAGAGTATGTGAAGTACACGGCAGTCGTGACATGACCATGTAGTCCACTGGTATTGGATGTCAACGCAAATGAGTAGCACTACTGTGGAAGACACACATGTGTCGTGTGAAGTCGTATGGACGCAGTGCTCAGGTGGGTGGGTGCGACGGGTAGATGCGCACATGCCAAGTTGGAGCACGCCGTGTTGGGAGGGCTCATGAACAGTACACCACCGCTTCCCTGGGCATTGTGAGAGGACACCTGTCGGGGGGAGTGAACACGTGTGTGCACAGCAGCCGGGCACACGTACAAAGCGGTACCAGGCGCACCTCAGCCCACCCTCTGTGGACGAGCTGGATCCTGTTGTGCGCCCGCCATGCCCCTTGACAAGGCACACACAGCCCCAGTCGACCAGGTGTAACCCCAACATAGTCAATCCGCACAGGCGATACAGGGCACGGGATGGCAGTGGAGCATGGTGTGTGAGAGGTCTCCTCGCGCTCCTCCTGGTCATATCACGCAGGCAATAGAACCTCAACGTCCAGCATGGCAAAAAGTCAAATGGAAGTGTAGGGGGGACGCACCACAGCACGAGCAGCACTGACGTCACGGGAGGTGGCTCGCACCATCCCATCCATTGCCCATCATACCAACCACGCCACATGCCATTGCGACTAAGTGCAAGCGCGTGCGCCACCACCCCTGAGCCCTCCCCAGAGAGGCCAAAGAGTGAATGTGTGGGCCATCAGCCACAGACGGACGCGGCATGGCCGCAAGGGCAGCCACAGCCACTGGGTGTCGCAGGTGGCGGATCCGGAAGGCGAAGACTGTGATGCATAGTCCATGCAGGCCGGGTCTCCATTTGGGGCACCACGCAGGTGGACGGCGTCCCGCCACACATCATACCCTGAGACAGCCCACTCGTGCAACTGGACCCACACATACACTCCTTGCCCTCTCTGGTGCAAGCTTGGGGCTGCCTGTGCAAGCGCTAGCCTCGCAGGTGAGCATGCATATTGGGGGGCGAGGGGAGGACATGAGGGCTGGGGCGAAGATGACTGTATCACTGTCAGTTAGTACAAGGGATGACCCAGATGTGGAAAGGAAGAGACGTGTCCCGTGTGTACTGCAACTAGTCGCCAATCCAACTACCCCCCATGTCCGGAATGTAAGCCCGCACCTAGGCCCGCCCATCCGCCACATCGAACATACCACCAGCACGACAACCTTCCCATTCGAAACACTGACTGGGGGTGGCGACCAGTGAACAATCATGTGTAGCCTACCCACGCGTACATGTGGGCCCTCCATGATCCATGTCACCTGCGGCAAAGACATGACATGCGCAATGAGGGAAGTGAGGAGAGCTGTCCGCCCCACGCGCAGAAGGTGCATCAGCTCCACAGACCCAGCAGCGAGTCCAGCAGGGGTCACATGTGCAGGGGCAGCTGTGCCTGGTGTGAAGGCACATGCATATAGACAGCACATCGACCAATGTGTAGTCTGCCCACATCCACAGTCCATCATCATGCGGACATAGGAATTGAACACAGGGCAACACATCTTAGCTGGTGCACCCACCGTGACCAACAATGCGCAATCATCGACGTACCCGCCCTGTGCATGGCCCCCCACCCAACGGAGGCACATCCAGTGCCACCATCCCACACACACAAGCCTTCCACGGAACATGCTGTGTCCAATGGTCAGTACAGAGTCAGCGCCCATCTGGTGGATCCTGAACAGGAGACACATGCACACACATGCCAGCTCCCACTATGTACGACTGCCACCTGGCACGTGCAATGTAACCTCTCACCTGTGACGTGTGACTGCAAGCACACAGCCGTCTTGGCATGGGGCTGTCAATGTGGACACCAGTCAATGTTTCGGGAGCTGTGATCCGTACAGTGCTGTACATAGGGTGCAGTGCTGACACCTACTACTGTCTCATATCCCCTCGTGCCACAGGTCCCACTTGTATTGGCCGCTCAGCCCGTGCCCACATCGTTGTCGTCGTGTGCCATACTCATCCAGCCTCGGAAGCAGTACCATGCTCAGCAGACACTCATGTTGCCGTGGCGTTGCCGCTTGACGAATATGCAGTCAGTCCCCATCAGCACGCCCCGCAAGTCATTGGGGCCTAGATCCCCATGTGCATGCACATGGCAGTGGTATGTCTCACTTGCCATTGCCATTGTTGGGAGACCTGTGTAAGTGTATTGTGGCCGTGCCGTCCCAGCTTGACAGCTGGGCTGTGGCTCATGTGCTTGCTCAGTCATGTCAGTGATGTGTATGCGAAATTGCTATGTGCCGTGTTGCTTTGACATGTGTCCTCTGCCATTTAACCCAGGCGGAGACCGAACATTGACCGCCCATACCAATTGCTGGCGGACATGGACGATACAGAGGTAATCAGGAAGTTTCGGCTGGACAGGCCAACTCTGCATCGACTGTGTGCCATGTTAGAGCCCCATCTCCGTCCCCGCAGGGTGTATCCGACTGCTGTCACCCCCACGGCTAAGGTGATGGCCGCCATGCATTTCTTCGCCACTGGGTCATTCCAGCACACAGTGGGCAGTGGAGGAGGGATGTCCCAGCCCATGTTCAGCAAGGTGCTGAGGGATGTACTGGCAGCCATGATGCTGTACCGGAACAGGTACATCAGATTCCCCAGGGCTCGTGAATTGGCGGCAGTGAAGGGTGCATTCTATGCCCTTGGCAGAATCCCACACGTCGTGGGAGCCATTGACTGCACTCATGTTGGCCTTGTTCCACCACAGGCCACTGAGCACCTGTACCGCAACAGGAAGCACACGCACTCCCTGAATGTGCAAGTGGTGTGCCTTGCGGACATGGTGATCACCCACGTGTGTGCAAAGTTTCCAGGCTCGGCCCATGACGCACACATAATGCGCAACAGCATCTTGCCACGACTGATGGCCAATCTGCAACAGGATCGTGGCTGTATTGTCGGTGAGTATGTGGAGTGGTGTAGCGTGCTGGTTGTGCGATGCTGTCCCCTGTCCAGTTGGAATAGCAACGGTTCTCTGTGTCCCTCACACCCAGGTGACTCTGCGTATCCGAATGGGGCATGGCTGCTCAGTCCATTGAGGAATCCTCGCACCCCAGCAGACGATCGATACAATGAGGCACATGGGAGGACCAGACGTGTGGTCGAGCGTACCTTTGGCCTCCTCAAGTCCAGGTTCAGGTGCCTGGACCGCACCGAGGGTGCACTGGCGTACTCCCCACAGAAGGTGTGCCAGATAGTGGTGGCGTGCTGCATGCTGCACAATCTGGCCATTCGGAAGCAGATCCCCCTCATTGTGGATGACGGAGATCAACCAGGGCCCCAGCCCGCAGACCAGGACAGCTCGAGTGAGGTGGACAGCGGAGAGGAGGAAGCTGGGAATGTGCGCCAGCAGCTCATCGCCCGCTACTTCACTTGACGGTGAGTGTCCATGTACGACGGATGATGTGTCTGTATCTATGCAGGTGTGTGTGTGCTGTGTCAGGGTGGCCGTATGTTCACTGCGTGCAGTGTGTCAACGCTCCATGGCCAGGGTAGTATGCCACTGTTGGTGGCTGTGGCATTGTGCCCTATTGCTCTGTGCGATGTGTGTACATTGCTTGTAGTTGTTGACATGTACTGTGTGATGGGTGTGTGACACACTCATTGAATGTGCTCCTGTTCTGTCTCCCACCCCTAGGTCCCTACAGGCCCTCCGGATTCCATTTCCATGCCACGCATCAGGTGCCTTTCCGCCCAAGGTGGCCGTTGTATTCCGTACAATAAAGACACAGGGCACAAACAGCAGTTAGTGAAAAAGGTGCATTTATTACAAACTGTGACATGTGATTGTGTGTAAGGTGATGACAAAAGTGGTGCGTGCAGTGACAATGAGCTGTCGGTCATGGCTGCGTGATGATCAGGGTGTACCCACTGGTTCTATGTCCATAGTCCAACACACACATGCCATCCAGATGGCTGTGTGGAGTGGGATCGTAGAGCAAGTCAATGCAGTGGCTGGTCAAGGAAGGCTGGCGGAAGGCTGGCTGGCTGCCTCACTTGCGACTGGAGCGTGCGAAGTCCTCCCGGGAGATCTGTTTCCTCTTCGGACGGCCCCTTCCACGTTTGGGAGGGGGGTGTGTGGTGGCGACCTGCTGGTGGTGGGTGAGGTGTGCTCACTGGCTGTGGACGCAGGGGAAGTGGACACTGCTGCCCGAGCCTGCGCCCTAGCAGGTGGTGGCGGAGGTGGTGTTGCTGGCCTTGCCTGTGACCCCACCGCCACCACCAGCTGGCCCATGAGGTCCACGAGTTGGTCCATACGGGACACGAATTGGCCCATATGGGCGTCCATGGACCTCAGCACCCCCAGCACCTCCCGCGTGTCAGTAGCAGACCTGGCCCATTGTCCTTGGGCCTCTTCATAGGCCCCAAGGACTCTGTCCATTTGAGGCAGGGCATGGCTCCCAGGGGAGGCTGGCGTTTCCCTGACCCTGCTCCTCCTACCAGTCCTGCTGCCACCGGCCTGCCCACTAGCCACATTGCTCACCACGGTCCTCGCTGTGGCTCCCAGGGTGGATCCAGTCGGCCGGGCCACCACCTGCGCTGGGGCTGGTGCCAGCGAAGACGTGGTGGTGGTGGAGGCGGTGGTGGTCGGTGCGGCGATGGTGGCGGTTGCGGCAGTGGTAGTGGCCGCAATGACCGTGGGTGTGGCCGCAACGACAGTGGCAGCAGGGGACTGGGACTGTTCAGCATCCCTGGATGATGGGTTGGTGGGTAGGAGGGGTCCTGGGGAGCGGCTGGGCCCTGCCACGCCAGATGGGCCAGCTTGGTGGTCCGTGTCCGAAGAGGTGGACAGATCCTCCAGATCCGTGTGTCCTCGTTGGGGGCTTGTAGGCTGGCTGTGCTGGCTGCTGTCTCCATCCCCAGCGTCCAGCAGTTCGTCACCTGTGGAGAGAATGAGATTTGTTATTGTGTTGCACCTGGCGAAGTATGTATTAGTCGTCTGACATTGGCAGTTCGTGCAATCTCGTACATGGGTTTCCCGGAGGCGAGTGTGTGGCTGTGGCATCTGTAGGTGTGTGTGCTAGGCAATGGGACTGTGTGCTGTGCACATGTGGCATGGGACGGATTGGCCATGCCGATGGGTGTGTTGCTTTGCCCCTACTCATTGTGACTCTGGTGTATGCGGGCTCCTGGCCCATCCTGGGTCTGGTTTGTACTTTGCTTTTGGAGTTCAAATGGAACGCTTAGGAACGCATATGGCAACATGGGGGCCATGCCCCAGATTCGCATTTGGGAGGGTATATGCTTTTGGGGTACATGCTGTGAGCCATGGGTGCCGAACGTGACATGTGTTGTGGCAGCATGACAGTGCATGGTCTGAGGTGTGTGCATGCCTGACATGCCCTGCATATTTGCTGTCTGTTGTGGTTACTGGACATGGCATTGGACGCATCGTTATGAGTGAGTGATAGTTGTGTGCCAGCCAACGTATTGCAGTTGTCCCATCTCCTTGGTGTGCGTGCTGCCCTGTGCCATGTGCATCACTGCAGTGCTCGGGGGGGTGTGGCCCATGTTGTGTGTTGTTGCTCACAGTGTGTCGTGCGCTTAATTGACTTCTGGCACATGGTTGGTCATGGGCATGTGTCTTAGCGTGACTGCTGTATGTGTGGCAGCTGTGCGGATGACATGCCTTTCATGAGACTGGGGCTGACGGATGGGATGGATGGTATGTTGTATGTGCATGGTGTGTCTGTGTGTTTGATGGGTTCAGTGGTGTTCGTGTGCATTTCTGTTGTTCCGCTCTGTTGCGTCTAGTGTTGTTTGTCTTACATAGGCGTAGTTGTGGGGTGTGTGGTTGACAGGCAGTAGGGGCTACATGGACAGGACTTCAATGGTGTTTCGGTTGTGTGTGATGAGTTGCACAGTGGCTGCCGTGTGGGACTATATTCAGTGTGGCTTGTGCATGCAGACGTGGCTCCTTGGGTGTTGCTATGTCTGTGATGGGTCATGTGGGGTGTGAGTCTGCTGTTCATGTCCGTGTGCACATTGTTCACTTGTTCGTGACGGTGGGCGGTGCTGCGTGTCCGTGTGCTACGTGACATGTCCCATGTGTTGGTGGTGTTATGGTCCTCATGCCTCCAGTAATCCAGCCCTGTCCAGTTTCCCACCTGCAAGTTGTTCGTGCGTGCACTGTACTGGATGCCACATGGCTCTTAGCGGGGGTGCTCCATGTTGCAGGTCTGTGGGGGTGGGGGGTGTAGTGGGTCGTGGGGGTGGCTGTACACCCACTGACACCGATTGCTGTGGACCGTGATGTCTGCCTTTCGGCTGTCGTTGTGCACTGCGGTGGCTGACACGTGGGTGTGGGGTGTGGGGGATGCTCCTCCTTGCTGGTCTGTGGGAGTGGGGGCCTGGTGGGTGTTGTACTTCAGCTGTCCCCCTCCGACCCACTGCACTTTGTGTTCCTGCCACTTACCTGTTACTTGTCAGTTGGTGCAGCTGTGCCTGACACATGGGTGTGGGGAGTGCTCCACCTTGCTGGTCTGTGGGAGTGGGGGCCTGGTGGGTGTTGTACTTCAGCTGTCCCCCTCCGACCCACTGCACTTTGTGTTCCTGCCACTTACCTGTTACTTGTCAGTTGGTGCAGCTGTGGCGGACACATGGGTGTGGCGGGTGCTCGTTGTGGCGCTTCTGGCATATTTGTGGACCTGTTGGTGGTTACGTGGCTGGCTTAGTGTACACATGTCCCCACGCATCTTACAGTTGTTCGGTTTGGCCTGTGTGTGGTAGTGTCTGTTGCATGTGCGTGTGATGTGTTGTGTATTGTGTGCTGGACATGGGGGTGTTTGTCCCTGGGAGCTGTGGCATGGTGGTTGCGCATGTGTGTACATAGCGGTGTGCTGGTATACATTAGTTTGTACTTACCAGCCTCCACTCCCCCTGCTAATCCGGCGAGGATCTCCGGATGGATTACGACTCGCACCTTCTCCTCCCACGCTTTGAAGGTCTTAAAGAGCGCGGGATTCCCTCCGCCAGTGACGGCAGCCAGCTCTCTGTTTTTGCCCTCCTTCTTCTTGACCAGGCTCTTTACGTCATTCCAACGTTTGTTTATCTCGGTTCTGTTCCTGGGCAGGGTCCCGACTGCATTGACCTGGTCTACGATCCGGGTCCACATTCTGTTTCTGGTGGCTAGTGGTGTGTGCTGGACCATGTTCCCATAGATTTGTGGGTACACCTTGATGATCTCGTCGACCATGACCGTCAGCTCCATGGGCGTGAACTTGGGCATCCTTTGTGGTGCCATGGTGTTTGTGGTGCTGGTGCGGTGTGTGTTGTGTAATGTGCAGGGGGTTTGTGGTGCCGGTGTTTGGTGGTGGTGGTGGTGGTTGTGATGTGTGCGTTTCTGTGGTGTGCTGCTGTCCTTGCTGTGTCACTGTGTCCTCTCCTCTCCTCTCTGGTTTGCAATGTAGCAAGGGGTTGTGGTCTGTGGGAGTGCTGCTTTTGTACTCACCTATGTGGGTGTGTCCTCATGGTCTGTTGTTTTCAGGTGTGTTGTGTCTGGGGTTCTGGCCTTTGTATTTTTTGTTTGTCCGGGGGGTGTTTTCGGGATGTGTACTGTGCTTGTGTATTTGTGCGTGCCTTGCTGTGTGGACTTGTTGGCCATGTTGTGTGCTATTGGTTTTGTGTGCGGATGGTTTCTGTGCAGGTACGTGGGCGCCATGGCTTCTGCCGTGTCGATTCTCATCGGCGTTGTTTGCGCTGGCGGGCGGTATTTTTGTTGTTTTTCCGCGCTCATGGCGGTGCGATCGTAATTTCACGTGCGGTGTGTCGGCCGTGAGGGCGGGCGGTTTTGTGTTGTCGTGCGTGTTTCCGTCCGTGGCGGGCGGTTTGACTCCGACTCGGACGATGGCGGGCGGTATTTTGTATGATTTTTCCGCCGATGGCGGTTTTCAGTTTGTGTACTCATAATGGCGTGGTCGGTGTTCAGGCGGTGTGTGCGGGCGGATTTTTGCCGCTTCCATGCCTGGCGGAATTATTTACGCCGGGTATCGTAATGTGCCCCATAGGTCCTAACTACACTAAAACATAAGTATTAACTTAGAAAAATAAGTAAAATTTCCCTTACCTTGCTCGACGCGACGCAGCTTCCAACCGCGAGCTTCTCCGATCCTCAATGACCCAAAATAACAGTACGCGGTTACAAAATAGTCCCTGTAAACTTAAAATAGCTGCTTAAATAAAGGTTTAAAAAAGGAATAATGTTAAAAAAAAGCATTATAGCAAAGTATAAATTTCACATATATTTTTCTTATGTTGTACACAATTGTCTGTATATTTAAAATCTATTATATAATGTATTATACTTTGTAAAGTTATAATAATAATTAATATAACACTATATTTATTATTATTATAATTGTATATGTTTTTTTTATAATGATATTAATTATAAAAAATACATATTAATTATGTAAAATTGTTACATAAAACTTACCTGTTAAAAAAAAAATGTCATTCAATACAACAATGTAATAATTAATATTATTAATATTTTATATACTAATAATATTAATTAAAAATATATTTACATGTAATAAAGTGCTAATTATTTGTAAATGATAAACAATATTTACTACAACATTATAATGTTACAATATTAAATAATAAATAAGCATACAATGCTTTACTTTCTGTATATATATGCCAAAAATGGTTATATAATTTGTATACATATATTACAATGTTACAATTCTTGTAAAATAATGACATAACATTTTTTTTTCCTTAAAAATTCAATTCACGAATAAATGTATGTAAAATAATTTATGTTCCTTCAATAAAAATTGACATATTTTATGTATATTTAATAATTTCTATTCCATTGTATAAATAAAATAATTTTTTGTTTCTCTTTCTATCTACTTATACAAAAATAAAAAAAATTGAAAATAAAAAAAGTCTAATTTATTTTTATATGTATATCTTATTATTAAATATTTTACTTAAATATATTAATTTGATAAATGTACCATTTTAATTAACAATAAATAATCACATTGGTTTTTTTACTAGAAAATTATAAACTATACATCACTTACACAAGACAAATTCATTTTCACTGCACATAATAAAATACATTTATATTCCTTCACATATAAAAACACATACAGTAAGTTTCCTACAACTCTTTATATAAAATAAATAAATACACATCAAATAACATGTTATATAAATATTTTATATAAATTATAAATAATTCTAAAAATATATTTCTACATAAACAAACATCACCAACTATTCCCAATACATTTAAACAATATTCATTGAAGGTGGTAAACTTAAACAATATATAACTTACTCTTCCCACTACACTTAAAATTTAGTAATAAAAATACTAAACATTAACCATATATAATTTACTATTCCCAATACAGTATACATTAAATAATAAAAACTACTTTACATTGAACAAATTAAAATTACTATTCCCACTCCACTAATTAGTAATTCAGAGAAGGTGCTGGACACTAAACATATAACAATTACTATTCCCACTCCAGTCAGTATTAACTCGGGGAAGGTGGTGGACATTAAACATATATAAATTACTATTCCCACTTCAGTAAATATTAACTCAGGGAAGTTGCTGGACATTAAACATATATAAATTACTATTCCCACTCCAGTCACTATTAAGTCAGGGAAGATGCTGGACACAAAACATATAAAATTACTATTCCCACTACAGTCAGTATTAAGGGGCCGATTATGATGCGGGCGGACTTTGTCCGCCCGCCATCGCCCCGGTAAATGGGACCGCCCGCTATGTGTGCGGCGGTCCCGCACATGTGATTAGGATGCCACCGCCGCAGTGGCATCCCCCATTTCCAGCATTGTGGCGGGCGGTGCTCACAACACCGCCCGCCACAGTGCTGGAAATGCATGTTGTGTATCTGCATGCACAACGTGACAGGCAACGCGCGGTGCCTGCCACCTTGTGCATGCAGATGCAGAGGGGTACGGGGGTACCATAGGTACCCCCCATGTGCAGCCCCCACTCCCCCAACACCCTGGGGGCCCGCAACGGGCCCCCAACAGCAAAGACCGCGAGCCTTTCCATGGCGGCGCCGCCGCCATGGAAAGGCTCATCACCGCCGGCATCATAATGTGGATGGCGGTGTCTTGCAGACACCGCCACCATATTAATCCCTTTTCCGCCCGGTCGACTGATCGGCTGGGCGGAAAACATGCGGACGGTCTTTCCGTCCGCCGGGGTCCCCTCCGCCATGGTAATATGGCGGGGGGGAATTTGGTGGCGGACGGACGAAAATGGCGGGCGGATTGCCACCGCCATGCGGGCGGTGGTGATCCGCCCGACATCGTAATCGACCCCCAAGTCTGGTAAGGTGCTGGACATTAAAGATATATAAATTACTATTCCCACTCCAGTCAATATTAAGTCAGGGAAAATGCTGGACACTAAACATATAAAATTACTATTCCTACTCCAGTCAGTATTAAGTCAGGGAAAATGCTGGACACTAAACATATAAAATTACTATTCCCACTCCAGTAAGTATTAAGTCAGGGAAGATGCTGGACACTAAAAATATAAAATTACTATTCCCACTCCAGTCAGTATTAAGTCAGGGAAAATGCTGGACATTAAACATATAAAATTACTATTCCCACTCCAGTCAGTATTAAGTCAGGGAAGACGCTGGACACTAAACATATAAAATTACTATTCCCACTCCAGTCAAAATTAAGTCAGGGAAGGTGCTGGACACTAAACATATAAAATTACTATTCCCACTCCAGTCAAAATTAAGTCAGGGAAGGTGCTGGACATTAAACATATATAAATTACTATTCCCACTCCAGTCAGTATTAACTCAGGGAAGGTGCTGGACATTAAACATATATAAATTACTATTCCCACTGCAGTAAATATTAACTCAGGGAAGGTGCTGGACATTAAACATATATAAATTACTATTCCCACTCCAGTCAGTATTAAGTCAGGGAAGATGCTGGACACTAAACATATAAAATTACTATTCCCACTCCAGTCAAAATTAAGTCAGGGAAGGTGCTGGACACTAAACATATAAAATTACTATTCCCACTCCAGTCAAAATTACGTCAGGGAAGGTGCTGGACATTAAACATATATAAATTACTATTCCCACTCCAGTAAATACTAACTCAGGGAAGGTGCTGGACATTAAACATATATAAATTACTATTCCCACTCCAGTAAATATTAACTCAGGAAAGGTGCTGGACATTAAACATGTATAAATTACTATTCCCACTACAGTCAGTATTAAGTCTTGGAAGGTGCTGGACATTAAACACATAAAAATTAATATTCCCACTCCAGTCATTATGAAGTCAAGAAGATGCTGGACACTAAGGGG
>CAWUFW010032018.1:0-14570 GCA_963921515.1 Calotriton arnoldi | reverse complement strand
TGTCCCACCTGCGCACAGCTTTGCATATGGCCCAACTATGCACAAAAATGCAGTGCTGCAAACACCATAAATGCAGGGGCTGTGCATAGAATGACACATGGCGGAGCTATGGTGTACTCAAAAGGAAAGATAATGGCATTCCCCATAGTCACACCAGTCAAACAACATTTTATCATAAATCCGTTTATTTCCACTAAAAGGCTAGGATAACATGCTCTTCTCCAGTGTTGCCTTATCAACCCGTAAAACAGTGTAGAGGCAATTAGCACAGAACTTACTGCCTCATTTCAAAATATAAAAGTAAAGATATGTGCATCTCCCTTCCTCCTCGAGGGTTTTGAGCTTCCAAGGTCAGCAAGGACAAACAATACCACTAGTGTCTGTTTGCAAAAGAACTGGGCTTGCTGTCTGCAAGCAGAGGTGTCATTTCCATAGCAACCACCCAACTATTAATCTTCAATTAAAGCAAACACAAAGCAGACAATGTCAAGAGCCCATCTCTGTGGGCACCAGTTTGCAATAGGACACCTGTCAAGCAATAGGTGCCTGTTCCACAAGGCTACATTACAGAAACATCAAGTTTGGCTGGTTAAATTGGCATTAACCTTCAGTTTAGGCTTCAATATTTTATAACAGGGTTTATTTGGCATTCATAAAAAACAAAAAGGCCAACAAAAAAAGCAACAGTATCCATCTCTTAAATTAAAACTTTTAAACTGAAAATATAAAAAAAAACCATTTAAATGCATATTACCGTGCAGTAAATAAATATCAGAAACCAAAACGCATATGCAAAAAACATTGCTACTTACAACGTCAATAGCTCTAACTCTAAAAAATGCGAGACCTATTGCATTGAAAATGCTTGTTTTTGTACTGGAAGGGCCCCCTTTCAGTATAAAAACTATCCTTCAACACTTTTTCTACTTTGTATGTGTGTTATACAATGCAGTATGCATACAATGTACAAAACACAGGGAGAAATTAAGCATTTCTCCTCGTTATGCCTGCCTCAAGGAGGAGTTAAGATTTTGGTGCAAACCCGTGTCGGAATATAAATAGTAATTTGTGTGAGCACCCATGGGTGGTTGCATGGGGATGCTCATGTACAATGCATAGAACGCCCCTTGACGTAAAGTAATGCAAAGCAGAGCATAGCGTGACTTGTGTTACTTTCGGAAAATATCCAATGCAAATCGAGATTTGCATTGAATAGTAAATCCTACCCTTACATTTGGTGCCAGATTTGTATTACAAAAGTGACACAAACCCTGTGCAAACCGTTAGTATATCTGGGTCTAAGTGTCTGCAAACTTGGCAGGTTTCTATTACATTGCATAACAGTTCGTGAATATTCTGTGAAATTATGCTTTTAGAGCAAAAATATACTGTGATGGCATCTCATTTGACTTATTCATATGAGGGCATGCCTAGTATAAAAAAGTCATGCATGATGCAGGCAGAAGATTGGTTTGAACAAAAAATGTCTCACAGCAATACTCTGTGCTTGAGAGGCTACCATGCATGGCAAAAAGCCCAGGAATGTGGGCTAACTTTATGACATTATGCTGATATTACATAAATGAAGAGACTTGGCCATAGTGGCAACTCAAAGGAAAAGCAAGATATAAGCAAACGACTGCCTTAGTCATTTCAATCCCAACACTTGCCTTCTGATGGAAGTGATAAGAAGGACAGTGGAGTAAATTAAGAAATTAATTCACAGTAGGAGCATGTTCTGAAAACCCCTTTGCAGGCCCACTGGAGGGAATGGGGAGAGGATGTAGCCTTACGCTAGAGCGGTCGATCATGAAGCTGGGGAACCGCGTTCGAGTCTCAGCATCGACACTCAACATCCTGTGATTCAGGGCAAATCACATATTCTCCCCGTGCCTAACAAAAATGAATGTGTCCATCTGTAACGAAACTGGTGCTCATGTAAAGCGCTCTGATACCTGATATCTTCAGGTCTAGTTCGTGCTATATAAAACTTTAAAAAAAAATATATATATATATTTTCTGGGTCATTTCAAAGCACAAGTCTTACCAAATATTTTGAGGAAAGGGGGGGCTGAAGGAACTTTTATTGAGTCCTACGAACGGAGAAAAGACCAATTGTACAAGTTCCAGAGTATGTATGCAGCATCCACACGCCTTTCACATTGGGAATGGCAATGATGGTTTTCCAGACAGTGGGGTACCCACCAGCTCTGTCATCAAAGCAGCCCTCACAGCTAAGCATTCTTTCACAGCCATGGCATTGGAGTAACCAGCCTTCCTGGAGGTTGAGGAGTCTTCCAAAGCCATTCCCTGTGGAGTTTTGTGTCCATTTGGTACAGGAGATGAAAAGTTCTCTAATTTCTCCAATAGCTGAGAGACATCTTCTAGTGTTTCTGGCACATTGATTTTTTCACTTTCTAAAGAAAACTTTATCATTGGAGGTTTGACTCTGGAAAAATAAAGAAACAACTAAATATGCATACTAGGGAGAGGTGTGGCGCAGCGGCCAGGGCGGATGATTCCAGAGCGTGGGGCGCACGGTTCAACCCCTAGCGCCAGCATCAGCTCAGCACTATGTGACTCTGAGCAATAGCTCACTTAATCTCCCAGATGGCCTCCAGTGCCTTGAGACCCTTAGGGGTTCGAGGTTTACAAATACCAGATTTAGGGGTTCTTTATGTCATGTTACCTCCCCCCCCAAGTAATTGGGGTGACATCCAGTAGAGTTCCTAAGTTTCAAAATCAAATTACCTTTTTGGAGAACAGGAGACCTGCCAGGTGTTTTCATTCTTCCTTACCAGATTATGCTCACCTTGGGAAGAGTGTTTACAGTCAGACAACACCTGTGAGAGAATCTCATATCTGCAGGGGTGGGGGGTATACAAGAGCCCTACCTGATGCCCTAAATCAGTATGCACACACTATAAATGAAATTAGATCATGTTTGATTATTTATTGTATACTATTCGTGTACGGGTTATGTAAATCAAAACAATAGTGACTATTTTAAACTGTTCATTTAGCATTGTACACTTTAAAGTAAAGGTTTGCTATCCAAATCATAATTTATCACACTACCCAAATCACTTAGTTTACTATTTACCTAAGTTAAAACTAGCTGCCTAACAACACACTTGTGTTAGTTGATTTACAATGATAAGATTCCCTGTATACCTTATTGTGCCATCATGATTGAAAGCGGAACTCTGAATTTCAACATCACTCCAGCAAAGGGTACATGTATTTCACCTCGCCCCAAACACTAGTATCTTACATTCCGTTTGTATGCATGGTGCTCTATGGAGGGAGAAATGTTCAGCTTGTGCTCAGGTCTTGTTTTATTATATATAAAAGGCAAACAAAATATTGAAAGTACACATTAACTCACTGCAACATTTTTTCTTCCTTTGCTGCAATGTAAGAATTTTCAAGGTCATCCTTTCCTGCAGCTACATTTGAGTTGCCATATGTCTTATTAAAGAGCAGCAGAAAATGCAATGCTTCCTTCAGAAAACATGGCAATGAAGCACACGTGTTATTCATGTGTTAAGTAGCTCTTGTTAGAAACGAATGGACCTGCTTTCCGGGCTCTTTAATTTCATCACACTCTTCAATGTATTTAATGCACAAACAGTGACCATAAAAGCATACAGGAAGGTCTATAGGTTATGTAGTATCAAATAACACATAAGAAAGCTGTGCCACATGTCTCACTTCTGTAGTATACATAAAAAGGAAGGGATGGAATTCTTGAATTAATCTCAGCCACTGGTAATCATTTGGGTCAGTTTGGACTCAGCCACATGCAAATCAGTTTTGACCCTGCTCCAATGGGAACAGTCCAGCCTGAACGTCCAGGCAAGATCCTTTCTGAATCAGAACATAAGCAACCCAGGACCAGTTTCACCCTGAATAGGGCTCATCAGACAGGTACAGCTTGGTTCTTGTAGCACAGTGTGCATGGGACCTAAGACTGGGCGTACCCATCCAACGTAGGGTGACACACTGTAATCTGCAAAACAGGGACCTTCTGGGGCTTCCATGCAGTAATATACATGGGATTCAATATCACAAATCATAAATTATAAGAATAATAGAAGTCATCTGAGATTTAAAAAATAGTATAGAAGCATGCAGTGGCAGGCTGAGTGACTTTATAAGGTCAAGAAACTCTGAATTGACTTGTATTGTCCTTTTAAAGTATCCATGACAGTATCTTATTCCTTAAACTACATGCCTTGCAAGCTCAGCTGTTGTCATTTTCCATCTCACCAAAACCATAGTTGCTCAGCGAGCGATGCCATGTTTGGCACTTCAAACCAGTCATAGTGGTCTAGGAAAGAGCACTTTAAACTATAAGCCTCACAAAGCAACTTAGGGGCATATTTCTCAAAGGGTTGTGTCACTTTTGTAACCACCCAATGGGGTGCAAAAGAGATGCAACCCTTAAGTGCGATATATCAAGACATGCAAGGCCACCTTGCGTGGCCCTGAGTGCCTTGATAAATCAAGAGTAAAGCAACGCAGCACAAATCGCTGGGTGTTCCAAGCAGCAACCATGTATTTTGGTGCATTCCTGGATTTACCATTACTGGTAGGGTTGGGAATAAACCAAAATGCTACGCATCCCCAGGGGAGGTGCAACAAGGAGAAATATCTATATTTCTCCTCATTTTTTCCTCTTTCTGTGTGTGTTCCATTCTGCAATCTCTCTTGTTTCAGCGTTAAACATTTTAGAAAATATGTCTGAACATTGCTTTTGTCTCTTACCAGAATAGGCAGAGGAGTATAGCTACTGTTGGTGCCTAGTTGCAGTAGTGCTGGGTCCTAGCTCTGTGAGGGGTTCAATGTACCCCTGTTACAGGTCTTTTTTATACCTCAGCATGGAAATAGGGGTAGAATTTTCCATACATGCATTAAGGCCCATGACAGCCTTAATGCGACACTGAACAGGCATGGAATGAAACCCCTGCTTTGTAAGGCAGGGCCATGAGACTGTTCTCAGTGAGAAGTAGGCCTAGGCGGAACTTGTGAAATTTCACTCTGCAGAATTCCACGGAGATACATACAAATTCTGACAAAGTCTGCAGAGTTCTGCAGATGGGTTGAAAATGCGACTCGTGCTGCTTGCACTTCGATTTAGCACTGGTAATGTGTTCTGCACTGTAAAATCAGCACAAACAGCCCCACGTTGTGTGCAAGCGCCCAGCCATTCTGTTTTATCTATCCTGCTCCTGCTAGATGCTTCATCTGACTCTGTCCTGCTCCAATTCCATCTAACCTTCCACATCTGATTACTTCTCTCAATCAATCACACTTTTTCTTTACATCATTTATTTCTTTGTGATTTTCTCTGTGTGAATTTACATTTCTGTGTTTGAGGTTTTATGACTTTTTTGTTTTTCTTTCCTGACCTGTCCTCTCTGTCTTTCTGTTTCCCTTCCCATCCCAGTCTGACTCCCAAGTCCATGTCCCAATGATAGAAGCAGACAGAACCACCCGCACACCCTATGGGCAATGCAGATGGGTGGAGGACTTGCCCACCCTATTTTGAGCAAGGCGGAGGTGGCCAGACTCATCATCTTATGGGTGCAGTGCCACTTCCTCCACGTGTTGGCACCAAGCAGCAGGCCAGGGAAGGGTTATACCCTGCAGGAGCATTGGGTTCTCTTGGGGCGGGTTCGGCACTGTATGTGGGTATCTCTGGCATCCTGCACACCTAGAAGCAGCTGCGGCACTGCTGGATGGACATCCTGAACTGGGAACAGCACCTGCACGACCCATTAGGCATCGCATTTGAGGGGGCTCGGTGAGTAATATTTTGTTTCTAAAAATTTTACTATTAATAATTACTTTTTTCAAGCAGCATGATCACAGGAGTTCATATTCATTATTCATCATGATGTGAGTATACTTTAATAATATATTTTATATACAATAATAATGTGTTATTATAAAATGTAAACTACATGTATGTCTTTAAGTATGTGTGTCTATGTTCAGATATGTATATATATATATATATATATATATATATATATATATATATATATATATATATATATATATATTCACTGAAAAAACCATAGGTTTCAGGGACGTTATAGTTAGAAATTAGCATTTAAAAAATCTTAGAAATTCACTGAAAAAACCACAGGTTTCAGGGACGTTATAGTTAGTTGGACATTTCACTCATACAAAACCAGAGAAATTCCCCTGTTATAGTTAGTTCAGCTAACTATAACTCGCGCCCCCGCAATGCACTGCTGATGACGTCACATATTACATCATTCATGACATGGTCAGTGACATCACTGGTGACATCACTGGTGACATCACTGATGACATCTCAAATGACATCACTGATGACATCATCCACGTGAAAATCTGATGCACCTCCTCACACTCTAATATAACCTTTGATATACCCACTATGAAATACAGACTACCATTTTCGAAACCATTGACACACCAATACCAGTTACTACATGCGCACTCACTGATTCCTAGGTCTACACACACATCCACTCATTCACCCATACAATCACTCATACATGCAGTCACTCATCAATACAACACCATCATATGCACTCATACACCTATACAGACACTCACACACCGCCACTCATCCATGGAGTTACTCACACACCTAGTCAGTCATGCAAATAATCAATCACACTCCCATTTACTCACCTATACAGATACTAACGCATACTTATTCTCTTATATAATCACTGATACAAGTACACACTCATCCATACAGCCACTCTCACAATCACTGACTCTCACGTATAGTCATTTATACTCCAACTCTCCCATACACTGCCTTTTCCCTATATAGTTACTTGGACATGTACCACTGAGACATCCATTCACTCACCAACACACCCATACACACACTCACCCACCCATACAGCTGTTTCCACATGCACACTTGAACCCATACACCCAGTGAATCAACCACTCACACATCTATGCGCAGTCACACACCTCCCACCCACCCACACACACACTCAGTCTCCCATACAAATTCTCAAGCAACCAATCAATAACCGATATACACACTCATGTAGCTTCTCACCAACCCATGCATTCAGTAAGACACATTTAATCACTCACTTATACAGTCAGTCACGCACCTACTAAATCATCCTTCCAGACACTTATACACCCACTCATTCTTCAATACACCTTGGCATATATATAAAACATATTTAAACTTTACAGAAACACACAGTCACTGGATGATGTCATCAGTGATGTCATCTGTGATGTCATTTGAGATGTCATCAGTGATGTCATCAGTGATGTCACTGACCATGTCATGAATGATGTAATATGTGACGTCATCAGCAGTGCATTGCGGGGGCGCGAGTTAAAGTTAGCTGAACTAACTATAAAGGGGGAATTTCTCTGGTTTTGTATGAGTGAAATGTCAAACTAACTATAACGTCCCTGAAACCTGTGGTTTTTTCAGTGAATATATATATATATATATATAACCTATAGTTACAGTTAGGACCATGTTTCCATGGTCCTGACTCTAACTATAGGTAATATATATATGACCTATAGTTAAGATCATATTTCCATAGGAAAAGCATTTTTTGACTTGCCTATAATTTTGGCGCCATATATATATATATATATTCACTGAAAAAACCATAGGTTTCAGGCACGTTATAGTTAGAAATTAGCATTTTAAAAATCTTACAAATTCACTGAAAAAACCATAGGTTTCAGGGATGTTATAGTTAGTTGGACATTTCACTCATACAAAACCAGAGAAATTCCCCCGTTTTAGTTAGTTCAGCTAACTATAACTCGCGCCCCCGCAATGCACTGCTGATGATGTCACATATTACATCATTCATGACATGGTCAGTGACCTCACTGATGACATCTCAAATGACATCACTGATGACATCATCCACGTGAAAATCTGATCCACCTCCTTACACTGTAATATGACCTTTGTTACACCCACAGTGCCAGTTACTACATACACACTCACTGATTCCTAAGTCTACATACACCATACACATCCACTCATTCACCCATAGAATCACTCATAGATGTAGTCACTCTCAATACAACACTATCATAAGCACTCATACATCTATACAGACACTCACACACCACCACTCAGACAGACTTACTCACACAGTTAGTCAGTCATGAAAAGAATCAATCAGATTTCCAATTACTGACCTATACAGTTATACACACACCAATTCAGTTATTCAAACAGAAACAAATCCAGACTTACTCTTTTCTACAATCACTGATACAACTACACACTCATCCATGCAGCCACTCTCATAATCACTGACTCTCATGTATAGTCATTTATATACTTCAACTTTCACATACACATCCTTTTATATATGTAGTTACTTGGACATGTAACATTGAGATATCCATTTTCTCACCAACACACCATACACACACTGACACTCATACAGCTGTTTCCACATGCACTCTTGAACCCGTACACACAGTGAATCAATCACTCAAACATCTATGCACAGATTCACACACCTCCCACGCACTCACACACACACCCAGTCACCCATACAGATACTCACACAACCAATCAATAACCCATATAGATCCTCATTTAGCTACTCACCAACCCATGCAACCACTTACACACCAACTGACAAACTAAACTGTGTGAATGTCTGTATCAGTCACTAACCCGTGCATTCAGTAAGACACATGTAATCACTCACTTAAACAGTCAGTCACACACCTACTAAATCCTCCATCCAGACACGTATACACCCACTCATTCTTCAATACACCTTGGCATATATATAATACATATTTAAACTTTATAGACACACACATTCACTGGATGATGTCATCAGTGATGTCATCAGTGATGTCATTTGAGATGTCATCAGTGATGTCATCAGTGATGTCACTGACCATGTCATGAATGATGTAATATGTGACATCATCAGCAGTGCATTGCGGGGTCGCGAGTTATAGTTAGCTGAACTAACTATAACGGGGGAATTTCTCTGGTTTTGTACGAGTGAAATGTCCAACAAACTATAACGTCCCTGAAACCTATCGTTTTTTCAGTGAATTTGTAAGGTTTTTTAAATGCTAATTTCTAACTATAACGGGCCTGAAACCTATGGCTTTTTCAGTGAATTTCAAAGGTTTTTTAAATGCTAATTTCTAACTATAACGTCTCTGAAACCTATGGTTTTTTCAGCGAATTTCAAAGGTTTTTTAAATGTTAATTTTTAAGTATAATGATCCTTATACGTATGTTTTATTACTGAATTTTTTGAGCTTTTTAATTTTTAATTTGTAAATGTAATATTTATTAAACAATATTATATACTTTTCTGAAAATTGCAATTTAAAAAAATATATATATATTTTAATATAATTATGTAATGTCCTTTGTCTTTTAAAATATAGTTTTTTTTCAAAAAATTTTTGGAGCCGCGCACCCCTCACGTTGACACCAGGGGACCGCGCTGAGAGTCTCGCAACCCTCGTGTTCACACCAGGGGGCCGTGCTGGGAGCCACGCACCCCTCACGTTCACACCAGGGGGCCACGCTGAGAGCCACGCACCCCTCTCGTTCACACCAGGGGGCCGCGCTGAGAGTCACGCACCCCTCGTGTTCACACCAGGAGGCCATGCTGAGAGTCACGCACCCCTCTCATTCACACCAGGGGGCCACGGTGAGCGCCGCGCTAAGGTCGCGACTCCAACTTTTTTGAAAAAAAAACCCGGCTCCTACCAGTAATTTATATTCGCCCCAGGGACCCCATCCCCCAGGGCCTAGCCACTTCGTTGGGGTCCGTGTGGGGAGCTCCAATGCCCCCACGGTCCTGCCGGCTCCCCGCGTCCTGCGGAAGCTGGCATTGCTTTTCCACATGGGGAGCTGCTGACATGCAGCTCCCCGTGTGGAAAAGCAATCTGCTTTGGATTTTGGAAGAGAGAGCAGGTTTCCTGCTCTCTCTTCCAAAATCCAAACCAGAGTTTGCTACGGTAGGGCGGGACACGTGCTCCCGCCCTATCATAGCAAACAGCAGTGTCTCGGGGGTGGGCACCCCGGGACACTGCAGGAGCCGGCCCTGGGGGGTGGCTGACCCCAGGGCCATCGAAGGCTCCAGGAGGGGGGCTGTACAGCCCCCCTCCCAACTTTTCCAAAGCCCCGGGGAGGTGGTGGTCCATAATGGACCCCCGCATTTAAACAGTTAGTGCCCCGGTGAGGTGGTGGTCCCTGGGGCATTTGGGGGGGCTCGAGCTCCCCCACACAGGTATTTTTAATTTAAAAAAGGGAGCCCCGGGGAGGTGGCAGTCCCCGGGGCTGCGGGGGCCCCCATGGGCCCCCGCTATACATTTCCAAAATCCCCCCGGGACCTGGCCCACCCGGGGGCTTAAAATTAAGGAAGCAAGGAAGCCCTCGCTTCGTTTTAAAAAAAAATGTCATCCGGATCCGCACACCCAGCGCGTATTCCGCTATTTATTTATTTTTTAAATGCTTTTTTTGGCCCTGGGGGTCCTTGTGGGACCGCCTGAGCAGGCCTAGGGGGTCAGGGTGTTTCTACCCTGCCCCCTTTTCTTTTTTTTCACATTTGTTTCCCTGTTTTCTTGTGACTCGGTTCTACCGACTCACAAAATGGCTGCCAACACTTCCTGGTTTGGAGTGTTGACAGCCAATTAGAATAAAGCGCGTGGTCGTGAGGGTAAGAGGATCCACCGCACCTCTATATATCGAAACTTTTATTTTTTTATTTTCTCAGCAACTACTGAACGGATTTACACCATTTAAGAAAAAGAGTTCTTTCTGAAACAAGGGCTACATTTTTGCCAAATTTGGTGTAATTCCGTTCAGCAGTTCGAGCTGTAGCCGTGTCTAAAGTTTCCTATGGGAAATTGATTTTCCAACCTCTTTTTTTTTAATTTCTCAGGAACTACTGAACGGATTTACACCATTTAAGAAATAGAGTTCTTTATGAAACAAGGGCTACCTTTTTGCCAAATTTGGTGTGATTCCGTTGAGCAGTTCCAGCTGTAGCCGTGTCTAAAGATTCCTATGGAAAATAACATGGAGAAAACACGTTTTGGGACCCCCCTTTTTTCTCGGCCCCCGCTTACCAAATCACCCTGAAACTTTCAGGATAGGAGCTGACCGGAGCACCCCACAAGTTTTGAAAATTTCGCAAAGATTCGTCAACCGGCGCCAAAGTTATTGGGAAAAGAAAAAACGCTTTTCCTATGGAAACTAGGTGCTAACTATAACTACCTACTGGCGACCGCCAGTAGGTAATATATATATATATATTCACTGAAAAAACCATAGGTTTTAGGGACAGTTATAGTTAGTTGGACATTTCACTCGTACAAAACCATAGAAATTCCCGGGGGTATAGTTAGTTCAGCTAACTATAACTCGCGCCCCCGTAATGCACTGCTGATGACGTCACATATTACATCACTCATGACATGGTCAGTGACATCACTGATGACATCACTGATGACATCTCAAATGACATCACTGATGACATCACTGATGACATCATCCATGTAATAATTTCATGCATCTTCTCACACCCTAATATAACTTTTGATACACCCACTTTAAATTACAGACTGCCATTCTCAAAACCATAGACACTCCAACACCAATAACTACATACACACTCACTGATTCTTAGGTCTACACACACATCCACTCACTCACCCGTACAGTCACTCATACTTACGGTCACTCAGTACAGGACTATCATATGCACTCATACACCTATATAGACACTCACACACCGCCACTCATCCATAGAGGTACTCACACACCTAGTCACTCATGCTAATAATTAATCACACTCCCATTTACTCACCTATACAGTTATACACACACCAGCTCACTTACTCATACAAATACTAGCACATTCTTATGCACTTATACAATCACTGATACAAGTACACACTCATCCATACAGCCACTCTCACAATCACACACTCTCACTTATAGCCATTTATATACTCCAACACACATATACACTGCCTTTCACATATGTAGTTACTCACACATGTACCACTGAGATATACATTCACTCACTAACACACCCATACACACACTCACACACCCATACAGTCTATCACAGATGCACTCTTGAAACCATGCACCCATGGAATCACCCACTCACACATCTATGCACAAAGTCACACACACCCCACCCACACAAACACTCAGGCACCCATACACATACTCAGACAAACAATCAATAACCCATGTAGACACTCATGTAGCTATTCGCAAACCCATGCAGCCGCTTACACACCAACAGACAGACGGATACAGACATTCACACAGTTTAGTCACTAACCAATGCATTCAGTAAGATACGATTAATCACTCACTTATAGAGTCAGTCACGCACCTACTAAAACATCCATTCAGACACTTATACACCCACTCATTCTTCAATACGCCTTTCCCTATATATATTAAACATATTTAAACTTTACAGAAACACACAGTCACTGGATGATGTAATCAGTGATGTCATCAGTGATGTCATTTGAGATGTCATCAGTGATGTCATCAGTGATGTCACTGACCATGTCATGAATGATGTAATATGTGACATCATCAGCAGTGCATTGCGGGGGCGCGAGTTATAGTTAGCTGAACTAACTATAACGGGGGAATTTCTATGGTTTTGTACGAGTGAAATGTCCAACTAACTATAACTGTCCCTAAAACCTATGGTTTTTTCAGTGAATTTCTAAGGTTTTTTAAATGCTAATTTCTAACTATAACGTGCCTGAAACTTATGGTTTTTTCAGTGAATTTCAAAGGTTTTTTAAATGCTAATTTCTAACTATAACGTGCCTGAAACCTACGGTTTTTTCAGTGAATTTCAAAGGTTTTTCAAATGCTAGTTTGTAACTATGCCTACAGAAGTAGGACATGTGAAGAAAGAAGAAAAACGCACAGAAAGAAGCAAAAGAAATGTCAAAAGAAACAGAAGTCCACAAAGACGAAGACAAATCCAGGAAGAAGCAAAAGATGTGCAGAAAGAACCAACAGAGGAGCAGAAAGAGGCCTTGTTGCAAAATCATCCTGTGCCCACAACTTTTTCAGACGGGTACTGGTGGTAACTGACTCTGACTAACCAGGCCTAGAGCCAGTGCTATGCTAAAAGACACTTAGAATACAGTGAAAACACCTACATACACTAGGGAACACTATGCGTTGGGGTACCCCTGTGATTAGCATGACCTCCTCTGCAAGTCCCTAGTACATAATAGGGCAGGGGGATTAAAACTACCTCTTAAAACGCGCCATGGGGCGCGTTTGCACAGTGGTGAAGGGAGGGGGCCTGAGGTGACATGTGTGCAAACACGCCCTCGTGGCGTGTTTTAAGTTGTGGGATTAAGTCCCCTTGAATTCTGAGGGTCCCTGGGGCCCAACTAGCCCACCAGGTACCTACAGTTACGGACCACAGAGCTGCAGTTGCAGAGAGGTGTTCAGAGGCCATGCACCTTGTTCACCTCTCTGCAACGCAACTCTGTTGTGCGCACTGGAGGTACCTGGTGGGCTAGTTGGCCCCCAGGGTCCCTCAGGATTCAAGGTGAATTAATTCCCCAACTTAAAACGCACCACAGGGCGTGTTTGCGCACATGTCACCTGAGGCCCCGCCCTCTCCCTTCACCACTGTGCAAACGCGCCCTGTGGTGCGTTTTAAGTTGGGGGATTAGGTCACCTTGAATCCTGAGGGTCCCTGGGGCCCAACTAGCCCACCAGGTACTTCCAGTAAGCGCCACAGAGCAGCGTTGCAGAGAGGTGTAAAAAGGGGCGTGGCCTCAGAACACCTCTCTGCAACGCAGCCCCCTGGCGCATACTGGAGGTTCCTGGTGGGCTAGTTGGCCCCCAGGGACCCCCAGTATTCAAGGGGAATTTGTTCCCCATCTGCAAACGCACCAGGGGGCGCGTTTGCAGAGTGCTGCAAGGAGGGGGCGTGGCCTCTGGCGCGATGCCGGTCTTTTATTTTCTTTTTTTCAAAAGAAGGGGGGCTGTGTGGCCCCCCTTCTTTTTCTAATTTATTGGCCCTGGGGACCCCATCCCTCAGGGCCTGCACCCATTTTTTTTTTAAATTTGGAAGGGGGCCGAGTGGCCCCCCTCCCGAGTCCTTAATCGGCCCCGCGGACCCCATCCCCCGGGGCATGGCCTTTTTTTTTTTGGTTTTAAATGTTTTGGAGGGGGGCTGCGTTGCCCACCTCCTCACGCCACTTATGGCCCCGGGGACTCCATCCCCCGGGGCTGGCCCTCTCCGTTGGGGACCGTGGGGGGTCCCCAAACCCCCCACGGTCCCACCGGCTCCCCGCGTCCTGCGGGAGCCGGCATTGCTTTTCCACACGGGGAACTGCTTAGATGCAGCTCCCTGTGTGGAAAAGCAATTTGCTTTGAATTTTGGAAGAGAGAGCAGGTTTCCTCGTGTAAGTCCACCACCACCACCACACCAAATACCACAGAGTCTATGTGTAAGTTCAAAAGGTTTATTTTCAACTAACAAGCTCTGTATGTTGTT
>CAWUFW010032017.1:0-14575 GCA_963921515.1 Calotriton arnoldi | reverse complement strand
GTGAGAAGTTGGCCTGGCATATGCTGTCCACTAATTATAGTGGGCACCTTGCACCAGTCCAAATCGACTCTTATGGTAGGTAGGTTAAAGACAACCTTATTGAAAGCTATCCTAGTGGTAGCTGTGGAGAGCAGCCTTCAGGCTAAGTCTTGAAGGAATGTAAAGCAGCTTGTTTTACCAGTCTATAATCTCTTGAGTGACCAAATGAAAGAGCACCACACCAGGTATATATTCAAAATATATGTATTTATTACTAAACACACCCCTCTAGTCTCTTTATGAGGCTAGAGTTCGAAGTACATAGGTTATAAGATCTTAAATCACAGTAATAGCACAAATACACGTTTGGGCCCTAGGGGCGTACCAAACCATATACCAATAAAGTGGTATGCGAACCACGACTGAACTAGACACTAGGCCTAGAGCCTCTAGAAGTGCTTGGACCACAAGGAACCACCCAAGGTAGTGACACAGGGGACCCACGGGAGACGCGTGCAGTGTAAATACACAACCGCGATACGCCGTTAACTTCTATGGAGAAAGTCGGGATCGGGAAAATAGAGGAAAGGGACACTTTAAAGAGGACTAGGACAAAACCCTTTGAGATCTAGGACTTTGAAGAGTCTCTACCCACGGGAGCACCGGAGTACTCGTGTTACCTCACCCAGGGAAGCCGGGTGCATAGGTGCCTTTCGGGGTCGGGTTTCGTCGTCGTTTCTTATGGCGATCTGCTGCAAAGTGCTGCTGGCGACCAGGAGAAAAGTGTCCGGGTGGATCCAAGAGTGGATCGGAGTTCTGAAGAACCTGAAAGCAGAGGGGACAGAGTCTGGGTCACTAGCCAGTGACCAGGAAGGCGATGGACAGATGCCCACCGATGTCGAGTGCTTCAGGTGCGTTGACGGTCGTCTCGTTTCTGCAGCCACGAGGTCCAGGAGGCGTTGTTGGCGACCAGGAGCAGGATTCGGGCTGGTACACGATGTCTGTCGAGTGCTGCGGTGTCGGCGACCGGATTGGACCCAACAAGCCTTGGCAACGGCAAGTCTCGATGTAGCTGAAGATCGTCGATGGTGCAGACCAGCAAGGTCTGGGGAACTCACCCAGCGAGGGTAAGTCAGGGCAGGCCTGGAGCAACCAGGGGAGCCCTTTGGTTTCTTTAGAAAGTCTTCTGGGGACCCACGAGCCGGCTGGCAAGGGATCGCGAAGACACCTCGGGCGGAATCACTCAACAGGGGCCCACGGTCACTCAGGACGGTGTAGGCCTCTGATCTTCGGAGGGATTCCTGCTGGAGGTTGGGACCACACGTGGTCCAAAGCACAGGTTCGTAGAACGTTGTGAAGGGGTTGCACTCGATAATAGTGCACGGTACCCAGGGGTCGCGGTTCCTCGTCACTCGTGGGGTCCACTTGCCTCAGCTTCGCTGGGGACTCACGATGGCCTTGGAGAAGTCAGGAAATCCACTTCTTGGGCTGCAGGGACTTCGGACTCCGGCGGGAGCGGCGTAGTTTGCGACCGTCGTTATCGTTTTTGGTGCCTGCCAAGCAGGGGAGTCACTCCTTGACCCCAAGGGAGATTCTTCAGTCCTCTAATCGTGATGTAGAGCGTCGAAGGTCCAGGATTCAGTTTCAAAGTTTAGTCCAGGGATATCTAATCTTGCTGTGGCAAGGGTTCCCCATTTTAACTAGTAAAACAGGGAGGGACTAACTCTATGACCCCACCTATGGGAGGGTCAAGGGAGGGGTGGCTACACCCACTTCCCTTTGTCCAGTTTCGCGCCAGAGCAGGGGCAGGTAGCCCCTGAGCTGGTTTGAACTGGCATATGCACAGAGGAGCCTTTTGCTCCCCCAGTGCAGGACTTCAAAGCACTCTAAGAGTGCACCCACCCAGCCCCAATACACATTATCCTGTCTGGGGAGGTGGTCACACCTCCCTGCAACAGGAAACCTATTGTCCAGGCCTCCCCTGCCGGAGTTTCGTCCAGCAGCAGGAGGCCAGACTTGTGTCTGTGGCAGCAGCATCCATTTTGTGATGCCAGGGCTTCAGAAAGAAGTTACCGGGTAAGCCAGAGTTAACATGTCTTTCCCTCTAGAAGGGTGGAATGCTACCCCCGCCGCCAGGATTGGCGGGGGGTAGTATTCCAAGATGTTTGACACCAAACACGACATGTTTAGGTGCAGCCATTCCAAAGTTAGCATTTTACCGCGAGGATATAATGCGCTTAAGAGTATATGGTCAGGCTGCACTACAAACAGCATCAGAGATGGTCTCCGAACGCTGCAGAGGGGCCCTGCTCATGCAGGGGCACCCTCTCACATAGGAACCATGCACTCTGCCTTTAGGATTGATAAGGCCTGCCTTAGGAGTGACTTATAGGTTTCTAGGTGTGTATGTATTTCGTGATATAGGTAACCTATATCACAGTAAGGGGTGCATGCACCACCTTACCCAGGCTGCAGTAGCAGACCTGTGGTGTCAGTTTGGATGGCCTTCCAGGGGTGGCATAATACATGCTGCAGCCCCTGGCAGGCCTCTGAGGTACCTATGCCCTTGGTACATAGTATACCATATACTAGGGACTTATAAGGGCACTCCAGATCCCAATCAGAGATGTGCCTAAGGCACATGGAATCCATTTTACAGAGAAAGCAGATAGACTGGGGCCCTGAATAGCAGGATCCCAGTCCAACTAAGTCATAAACCAGCAAAACACCATAAAAAAAGTGGGGGCAACCATATAGTCAGATTCCACCTTCCTACATAACCCCCCCAAACGAAAGGAGATAAGGCTAACCTTGGCCAGTTGAGCCTATATTGACTAAGTGGCCATATAAGGAAGCACCTGCACTAGCATGGTTGCCCCCTATGTTATGGTCCACTAAGCAATCCCTCACCCTAAGGGTATGAGAGGGTCTCCACCATGGGGAATCACTACCTCTGGTGTGCTTAGGTAAAGTACAAGGCTGGTGAGGTGTCTGAGTAGGGAAGTGAGGCCCTAGGAATGTTGGCCTCAGTTTCCTCAGATCACTGGTCACCATGTATGCCTGTCTTTCCATGACTGAGTTGCACTTTGCTCTAAGGGTCAACCTTTGGCTGCCTACAGCTGGGGGTTGGGTCCCTTTGGATGGAACACTGGAGGGACATGGCAGGTTTGGAACCTTCTGGTCCCAGGTTTGCCCTTGCCTACCAGAGTCCTTCTGGGGGAGGTCCCTACATAAAGGTATGGGGGATCCCTCAGTGTGTAGAGGAATTTTCACCTGGCTAGGGCTACTAGACTGGCTGCCCCTAATCTGCTGATGGGGGGCTTCCTCTGGACAGGGGGCCCGGGGGGTCCACTGACCTCCCTGACCTCTGCAGCCCTGGGCTGACTGAGGCAGGGTAGAGAGGGGCAGGTTACCTGCTCCAGACTGGGTACCACCGTGGAAGGGTCCTCTGCCATCAGGGGTGTGGCCAGGCCAGGCCTGACTACCTCTGTGGCAGTTCCTTCACTAGGGGTAGGGTCAGTTCCCTGAGGAGGCTGACCCTTACCTACTGTCTGGGGGGAAGAAGACTTTTCTTCAACCCTTTTGCTCTCTTTTGGGGGAGAGTGGGCCATTCTTTCAGGCTCCATCTCTCCAAAGTCTTGGGCTGGGGCTGTGGCCATCACAGCCCCACTAACCTTTGCAGGGACGCCCAACATCCTAAGATGGGTTTGGTGTTCAACTTCAGCCCAGGCTGAAATTTCCAAATCATTGCCCATCAGGCAATCTACAGGTAGGGTTGGGGACACTGCCACTCTTTTTGGGCCTGTGACCCCCTCCCAGCTGAGATTGACTATGGCCATGGGGTGATCTGTTCTGACACCATCAATGTTGGTCACCTGGTATTTAAACTCAGGTAAAAGCTGGTGAGGGGGGACTAGTTTCCCTGCCACCATGGTGACACTAGCCCCTGTGTCCCTAAATGCCACAGCTTTCTGACCATTAATCATTGGCTCCAGTCTGTACCTGCCCAATGCTATGGGACCCATGGTAAAGGTGGCAAATCCTATACCACCATCAGAGTCAGAGGAGTCTGTTGAGGGGTCCCTGTCTAAACTAGGGCCCACCTCTGTTCCTCTTGCAAAAGCACCCAACTTTTTGGGTGCACTACTCCCAACTGGAGGATTACTACTGGTAGTACCAGGAGGGGTGGTAGTAGTTGTGGGAGGAACATTTTCTTTATTGCCAATCCTGGGGCAACTGGGATCAGTTTTCCAGTGCCCAGGCTTTTTACAGACATGGCAATATGGTTTCTTTTCAGGAGAGGAAGGAGTTTGGGACCCACCCCCAGAAGAGGAATTTTGGGGCCCTGTAGGGGACTTATCCTTAGATTTATCCCCACCTTTCTCTTGGGACTTAGTAGAATCTTTCTTCTGGTCACCACCCTGATTTCTAGTTTTTACTCTGGTTCTGACCCATTTGTCTGCCTTCTTTCCCAATTCTTGGGGAGAGGTCAGATCAGAGTCCACCAGATACTGGTGCAAAAGCTGGTTTTGACAATTATTAAGGATCTGCTCCCTCATAATCAAATTGTACAATCCTAAAAAGTCATGCACTTTGTTGCCATGTATCCAACCTTCCAGAGCCTTTGTAGCACAATCTACAAAATCAACCCAGTCTTGAGTCTGAGCTTTTTGGGTGTCTCTGAACTTCAACCTATACTGTTCAGTGGTTAGGCCAAACCCATCTATCAGAGCACTCTTCAAGACTGTGTAATTGTCAGCATCCTCTTCTCTTACAGTGAGGAGCTTGTCTCTACCTTTGTCTGCAAAGGAGAGCCACAAGATTGCTGCCCACTGCCTCTGGGGGACCTTCTGAACTTTACAGGCCCTCTCCAGTGCAGTTATCCATTTGTGGATGTCATCCCCACTCTGGTAGGGAGGGACAATCTTGTTTAGGTTTCTATGGTCATAAGACCTGTCCCTATCTCTAGGGATATTGCTGCCACCATGGGACTCTAGTCCCAACTTTCTTCTCTCTCTAAGGAGATCTAGGGATTCTCTATCTAAAGCCAATTGCTTCTTCCTGATCTCTAGTTGAGTTTCCTCATACTGGACCAGTCTCTTTCTTCTCTCATGAGAGGATTCCCTCCTGTGAGAAGAAACAGAGCTCCCTATTGAGGTGCCAGAGTGGTTAGACTCCTGAGAAGGAGACCTAGACTTTCTGAGCACACTCATAATCCTTCCTGGGGGGACAAAGGTGTGGTTCTCTAGATCCTCATCTTCATCTTCCCCAGAAGGGATTGGGTTTTCCAGGTCAGGGTCATTGTCACCCTCCTGGTCAGTTTCAGAGGGGGGCTGGGGGTAGTAGTACCCCTGGCCCCTTCCTCATCTGCTGGCCCACCCTCTGCTCCTACCCCTTCAGTCTCTGAGGACTTACTAAGATCATAAGCCACCAACAACTCCTGGAGGTGTTGGGTGGTGGGACTTTGGCCTGTCCTTAATTTCCTCACGTTACACAAAGCTCTCAGTTCCAAGAATGGGAGTGTGTCATACTTGGAGGGGGAAGCTCAATGGCTTCCTGCAGGGCATCTTTGGATCCTGCTTTTAAAGACATTACTAGTGTGGTGTGGTGTATGCACTACCTACTCTAGTGTGGCCTACTAAACTCTCTTGAGTTGTAGAAAGGGTTGTGCTATCCCTTAACACACAACTCTAAGTTCAGTAGAACTTACTGATATTCTAAGCTTAAATTATATGTACCTTAGGTACCTTTAGTGGTTTTCAGTTGATCAATTCAATTGAGATTATCTGGTAAAACAATAGCAAGCTGGAATCCCACACGCTGCACACCAATGTGAGAAGTTGGCCTGGCATATGCTGTCCACTAATTATAGTGGGCACCTTGCACCAGTCCAAATCGACTCTTATGGTAGGTAGGTTAAAGACAACCTTATTGAAAGCTATCCTAGTGGTAGCTATGGAGAGCAGCCTTCAGGCTAAGTCTTGAAGGAATGTAAAGCAGCTTGTTTTACCAGTCTATAATCTCTTGAGTGACCAAATGAAAGAGCACCACACCAGGTATATATTCAAAATATATGTATTTATTACTAAACACACCCCTCTAGTCTCTTTATGAGGCTAGAGTTCGAAATACATAGGTTATAAGATCTTAAATCACAGTAATAGCACAAATACACGTTTGGGCCCTAGGGGCGTACCAAACCATATACCAATAAAGTGGTATGCGAACCACGACTGAACTAGACACTAGGCCTAGAGCCTCTAGAAGTGCTTGGACCACAAGGAACCACCCAAGGTAGTGACACAGGGGACCCACGGGAGACGCGTGCAGTGTAAATACACAACCGCGATACGCCGTTAACTTCTATGGAGAAAGTCGGGATCGGGAAAATAGAGGAAAGGGACACTTAAAAGAGGACTAGGACAAAACCCTTTGAGATCTAGGACTTTGAAGAGTCTCTACCCACGGGAGCACCGGAGTACTCGTGTTACCTCACCCAGGGAAGCCGGGTGCATAGGTGCCTTTCGGGGTCGGGTTTCGTCGTCGTTTCTTATGGCGATCTGCTGCAAAGTGCTGCTGGCGACCAGGAGAAAAGTGTCCGGGTGGATCCAAGAGTGGATCGGAGTTCTGAAGAACCTGAAAGCAGAGGGGACAGAGTCTGGGTCACTAGCCAGTGACCAGGAAGGCGATGGACAGATGCCCACCGATGTCGAGTGCTTCAGGTGCGTTGACGGTCGTCTCGTTTCTGCAGCCACGAGGTCCAGGAGGCGTTGTTGGCGACCAGGAGCAGGATTCGGGCTGGTACACGATGTCTGTCGAGTGCTGCGGTGTCGGCGACCGGATTGGACCCAACAAGCCTTGGCAACGGCAAGTCTCGATGTAGCTGAAGATCGTCGATGGTGCAGACCAGCAAGGTCTGGGGAACTCACCCAGCGAGGGTAAGTCAGGGCAGGCCTGGAGCAACCAGGGGAGCCCTTTGGTTTCTTTAGAAAGTCTTCTGGGGACCCACGAGCCGGCTGGCAAGGGATCGCGAAGACACCTCGGGCGGAATCACTCAACAGGGGCCCACGGTCACTCAGGACGGTGTAGGCCTCTGATCTTCGGAGGGATTCCTGCTGGAGGTTGGGACCACACGTGGTCCAAAGCACAGGTTCGTAGAACGTTGTGAAGGGGTTGCACTCGATAATAGTGCACGGTACCCAGGGGTCGCGGTTCCTCGTCACTCGTGGGGTCCACTTGCCTCAGCTTCGCTGGGGACTCACGATGGCCTTGGAGAAGTCAGGAAATCCACTTCTTGGGCTGCAGGGACTTCGGACTCCGGCGGGAGCGGCGTAGTTTGCGACCGTCGTTATCGTTTTTGGTGCCTGCCAAGCAGGGGAGTCACTCCTTGACCCCAAGGGAGATTCTTCAGTCCTCTAATCGTGATGTAGAGCGTCGAAGGTCCAGGATTCAGTTTCAAAGTTTAGTCCAGGGATATCTAATCTTGCTGTGGCAAGGGTTCCCCATTTTAACTAGTAAAACAGGGAGGGACTAACTCTATGACCCCACCTATGGGAGGGTCAAGGGAGGGGTGGCTACACCCACTTCCCTTTGTCCAGTTTCGCGCCAGAGCAGGGGCAGGTAGCCCCTGAGCTGGTTTGAACTGGCATATGCACAGAGGAGCCTTTTGCTCCCCCAGTGCAGGACTTCAAAGCACTCTAAGAGTGCACCCACCCAGCCCCAATACACATTATCCTGTCTGGGGAGGTGGTCACACCTCCCTGCAACAGGAAACCTATTGTCCAGGCCTCCCCTGCCGGAGTTTCGTCCAGCAGCAGGAGGCCAGACTTGTGTCTGTGGCAGCAGCATCCATTTTGTGATGCCAGGGCTTCAGAAAGAAGTTACCGGGTAAGCCAGAGTTAACATGTCTTTCCCTCTAGAAGGGTGGAATGCTACCCCCGCCGCCAGGATTGGCGGGGGGGTAGTATTCCAAGATGTTTGACACCAAACACGACATGTTTAGGTGCAGCCATTCCAAAGTTAGCATTTTACCGCGAGGATATAATGCGCTTAAGAGTATATGGTCAGGCTGCACTACAAACAGCATCAGAGATGGTCTCCGAACGCTGCAGAGGGGCCCTGCTCATGCAGGGGCACCCTCTCACATAGGAACCATGCACTCTGCCTTTAGGATTGATAAGGCCTGCCTTAGGAGTGACTTATAGGTTTCTAGGTGTGTATGTATTTCGTGATATAGGTAACCTATATCACAGTAAGGAGTGCATGCACCACCTTACCCAGGCTGCAGTAGCAGACCTGTGGTGTCAGTTTGGATGGCCTTCCAGGGGTGGCATAATACATGCTGCAGCCCCTGGCAGGCCTCTGAGGTACCTATGCCCTTGGTACATAGTATACCATATACTAGGGACTTATAAGGGCACTCCAGATCCCAATCAGAGATGTGCCTAAGGCACATGGAATCCATTTTACAGAGAAAGCAGATAGACTGGGGCCCTGAATAGCAGGATCCCAGTCCAACTAAGTCATAAACCAGCAAAACACCATAAAAAAAGTGGGGGCAACCATATAGTCAGATTCCACCTTCCTACATAACCCCCCCAAACGAAAGGAGATAAGGCTAACCTTGGCCAGTTGAGCCTATATTGACTAAGTGGCCATATAAGGAAGCACCTGCACTAGCATGGTTGCCCCCTATGTTATGGTCCACTAAGCAATCCCTCACCCTAAGGGTATGAGAGGGTCTCCACCATGGGGAATCACTACCTCTGGTGTGCTTAGGTAAAGTACAAGGCTGGTGAGGTGTCTGAGTAGGGAAGTGAGGCCCTAGGAATGTTGGCCTCAGTTTCCTCAGATCACTGGTCACCATGTATGCCTGTCTTTCCATGACTGAGTTGCACTTTGCTCTAAGGGTCAACCTTTGGCTGCCTACAGCTGGGGGTTGGGTCCCTTTGGATGGAACACTGGAGGGACATGGCAGGTTTGGAACCTTCTGGTCCCAGGTTTGCCCTTGCCTACCAGAGTCCTTCTGGGGGAGGTCCCTACATAAAGGTATGGGGGATCCCTCAGTGTGTAGAGGAATTTTCACCTGGCTAGGGCTACTAGACTGGCTGCCCCTAATCTGCTGATGGGGGGCTTCCTCTGGACAGGGGGCCCGGGGGGTCCACTGACCTCCCTGACCTCTGCAGCCCTGGGCTGACTGAGGCAGGGTAGAGAGGGGCAGGTTACCTGCTCCAGACTGGGTACCACCGTGGAAGGGTCCTCTGCCATCAGGGGTGTGGCCAGGCCAGGCCTGACTACCTCTGTGGCAGTTCCTTCACTAGGGGTAGGGTCAGTTCCCTGAGGAGGCTGACCCTTACCTACTGTCTGGGGGGAAGAAGACTTTTCTTCAACCCTTTTGCTCTCTTTTGGGGGAGAGTGGGCCATTCTTTCAGGCTCCATCTCTCCAAAGTCTTGGGCTGGGGCTGTGGCCATCACAGCCCCACTAACCTTTGCAGGGACGCCCAACATCCTAAGATGGGTTTGGTGTTCAACTTCAGCCCAGGCTGAAATTTCCAAATCATTGCCCATCAGGCAATCTACAGGTAGGGTTGGGGACACTGCCACTCTTTTTGGGCCTGTGACCCCCTCCCAGCTGAGATTGACTATGGCCATGGGGTGATCTGTTCTGACACCATCAATGTTGGTCACCTGGTATTTAAACTCAGGTAAAAGCTGGTGAGGGGGGACTAGTTTCCCTGCCACCATGGTGACACTAGCCCCTGTGTCCCTAAATGCCACAGCTTTCTGACCATTAATCATTGGCTCCAGTCTGTACCTGCCCAATGCTATGGGACCCATGGTAAAGGTGGCAAATCCTATACCACCATCAGAGTCAGAGGAGTCTGTTGAGGGGTCCCTGTCTAAACTAGGGCCCACCTCTGTTCCTCTTGCAAAAGCACCCAACTTTTTGGGTGCACTACTCCCAACTGGAGGATTACTACTGGTAGTACCAGGAGGGGTGGTAGTAGTTGTGGGAGGAACATTTTCTTTATTGCCAATCCTGGGGCAACTGGGATCAGTTTTCCAGTGCCCAGGCTTTTTACAGACATGGCAATATGGTTTCTTTTCAGGAGAGGAAGGAGTTTGGGACCCACCCCCAGAAGAGGAATTTTGGGGCCCTGTAGGGGACTTATCCTTAGATTTATCCCCACCTTTCTCTTGGGACTTAGTAGAATCTTTCTTCTGGTCACCACCCTGATTTCTAGTTTTTACTCTGGTTCTGACCCATTTGTCTGCCTTCTTTCCCAATTCTTGGGGAGAGGTCAGATCAGAGTCCACCAGATACTGGTGCAAAAGCTGGTTTTGACAATTATTAAGGATCTGCTCCCTCATAATCAAATTGTACAATCCTAAAAAGTCATGCACTTTGTTGCCATGTATCCAACCTTCCAGAGCCTTTGTAGCACAATCTACAAAATCAACCCAGTCTTGAGTCTGAGCTTTTTGGGTGTCTCTGAACTTCAACCTATACTGTTCAGTGGTTAGGCCAAACCCATCTATCAGAGCACTCTTCAAGACTGTGTAATTGTCAGCATCCTCTTCTCTTACAGTGAGGAGCTTGTCTCTACCTTTGTCTGCAAAGGAGAGCCACAAGATTGCTGCCCACTGCCTCTGGGGGACCTTCTGAACTTTACAGGCCCTCTCCAGTGCAGTTATCCATTTGTGGATGTCATCCCCACTCTGGTAGGGAGGGACAATCTTGTTTAGGTTTCTATGGTCATAAGACCTGTCCCTATCTCTAGGGATATTGCTGCCACCATGGGACTCTAGTCCCAACTTTCTTCTCTCTCTAAGGAGATCTAGGGATTCTCTATCTAAAGCCAATTGCTTCTTCCTGATCTCTAGTTGAGTTTCCTCATACTGGACCAGTCTCTTTCTTCTCTCATGAGAGGATTCCCTCCTGTGAGAAGAAACAGAGCTCCCTATTGAGGTGCCAGAGTGGTTAGACTCCTGAGAAGGAGACCTAGACTTTCTGAGCACACTCATAATCCTTCCTGGGGGGACAAAGGTGTGGTTCTCTAGATCCTCATCTTCATCTTCCCCAGAAGGGATTGGGTTTTCCAGGTCAGGGTCATTGTCACCCTCCTGGTCAGTTTCAGAGGGGGGCTGGGGGTAGTAGTACCCCTGGCCCCTTCCTCATCTGCTGGCCCACCCTCTGCTCCTACCCCTTCAGTCTCTGAGGACTTACTAAGATCATAAGCCACCAACAACTCCTGGAGGTGTTGGGTGGTGGGACTTTGGCCTGTCCTTAATTTCCTCACGTTACACAAAGCTCTCAGTTCCAAGAATGGGAGTGTGTCATACTTGGAGGGGGAAGCTCAATGGCTTCCTGCAGGGCATCTTTGGATCCTGCTTTTAAAGACATTACTAGTGTGGTGTGGTGTATGCACTACCTACTCTAGTGTGGCCTACTAAACTCTCTTGAGTTGTAGAAAGGGTTGTGCTATCCCTTAACACACAACTCTAAGTTCAGTAGAACTTACTGATATTCTAAGCTTAAATTATATGTACCTTAGGTACCTTTAGTGGTTTTCAGTTGATCAATTCAATTGAGATTATCTGGTAAAACAATAGCAAGCTGGAATCCCACACGCTGCACACCAATGTGAGAAGTTGGCCTGGCATATGCTGTCCACTAATTATAGTGGGCACCTTGCACCAGTCCAAATCGACTCTTATGGTAGGTAGGTTAAAGACAACCTTATTGAAAGCTATCCTAGTGGTAGCTATGGAGAGCAGCCTTCAGGCTAAGTCTTGAAGGAATGTAAAGCAGCTTGTTTTACCAGTCTATAATCTCTTGAGTGACCAAATGAAAGAGCACCACACCAGGTATATATTCAAAATATATGTATTTATTACTAAACACACCCCTCTAGTCTCTTTATGAGGCTAGAGTTCGAAATACATAGGTTATAAGATCTTAAATCACAGTAATAGCACAAATACACGTTTGGGCCCTAGGGGCGTACCAAACCATATACCAATAAAGTGGTATGCGAACCACGACTGAACTAGACACTAGGCCTAGAGCCTCTAGAAGTGCTTGGACCACAAGGAACCACCCAAGGTAGTGACACAGGGGACCCACGGGAGACGCGTGCAGTGTAAATACACAACCGCGATACGCCGTTAACTTCTATGGAGAAAGTCGGGATCGGGAAAATAGAGGAAAGGGACACTTAAAAGAGGACTAGGACAAAACCCTTTGAGATCTAGGACTTTGAAGAGTCTCTACCCACGGGAGCACCGGAGTACTCGTGTTACCTCACCCAGGGAAGCCGGGTGCATAGGTGCCTTTCGGGGTCGGGTTTCGTCGTCGTTTCTTATGGCGATCTGCTGCAAAGTGCTGCTGGCGACCAGGAGAAAAGTGTCCGGGTGGATCCAAGAGTGGATCGGAGTTCTGAAGAACCTGAAAGCAGAGGGGACAGAGTCTGGGTCACTAGCCAGTGACCAGGAAGGCGATGGACAGATGCCCACCGATGTCGAGTGCTTCAGGTGCGTTGACGGTCGTCTCGTTTCTGCAGCCACGAGGTCCAGGAGGCGTTGTTGGCGACCAGGAGCAGGATTCGGGCTGGTACACGATGTCTGTCGAGTGCTGCGGTGTCGGCGACCGGATTGGACCCAACAAGCCTTGGCAACGGCAAGTCTCGATGTAGCTGAAGATCGTCGATGGTGCAGACCAGCAAGGTCTGGGGAACTCACCCAGCGAGGGTAAGTCAGGGCAGGCCTGGAGCAACCAGGGGAGCCCTTTGGTTTCTTTAGAAAGTCTTCTGGGGACCCACGAGCCGGCTGGCAAGGGATCGCGAAGACACCTCGGGCGGAATCACTCAACAGGGGCCCACGGTCACTCAGGACGGTGTAGGCCTCTGATCTTCGGAGGGATTCCTGCTGGAGGTTGGGACCACACGTGGTCCAAAGCACAGGTTCGTAGAACGTTGTGAAGGGGTTGCACTCGATAATAGTGCACGGTACCCAGGGGTCGCGGTTCCTCGTCACTCGTGGGGTCCACTTGCCTCAGCTTCGCTGGGGACTCACGATGGCCTTGGAGAAGTCAGGAAATCCACTTCTTGGGCTGCAGGGACTTCGGACTCCGGCGGGAGCGGCGTAGTTTGCGACCGTCGTTATCGTTTTTGGTGCCTGCCAAGCAGGGGAGTCACTCCTTGACCCCAAGGGAGATTCTTCAGTCCTCTAATCGTGATGTAGAGCGTCGAAGGTCCAGGATTCAGTTTCAAAGTTTAGTCCAGGGATATCTAATCTTGCTGTGGCAAGGGTTCCCCATTTTAACTAGTAAAACAGGGAGGGACTAACTCTATGACCCCACCTATGGGAGGGTCAAGGGAGGGGTGGCTACACCCACTTCCCTTTGTCCAGTTTCGCGCCAGAGCAGGGGCAGGTAGCCCCTGAGCTGGTTTGAACTGGCATATGCACAGAGGAGCCTTTTGCTCCCCCAGTGCAGGACTTCAAAGCACTCTAAGAGTGCACCCACCCAGCCCCAATACACATTATCCTGTCTGGGGAGGTGGTCACACCTCCCTGCAACAGGAAACCTATTGTCCAGGCCTCCCCTGCCGGAGTTTCGTCCAGCAGCAGGAGGCCAGACTTGTGTCTGTGGCAGCAGCATCCATTTTGTGATGCCAGGGCTTCAGAAAGAAGTTACCGGGTAAGCCAGAGTTAACATGTCTTTCCCTCTAGAAGGGTGGAATGCTACCCCCGCCGCCAGGATTGGCGGGGGGTAGTATTCCAAGATGTTTGACACCAAACACGACATGTTTAGGTGCAGCCATTCCAAAGTTAGCATTTTACCGCGAGGATATAATGCGCTTAAGAGTATATGGTCAGGCTGCACTACAAACAGCATCAGAGATGGTCTCCGAACGCTGCAGAGGGGCCCTGCTCATGCAGGGGCACCCTCTCACATAGGAACCATGCACTCTGCCTTTAGGATTGATAAGGCCTGCCTTAGGAGTGACTTATAGGTTTCTAGGTGTGTATGTATTTCGTGATATAGGTAACCTATATCACAGTAAGGGGTGCATGCACCACCTTACCCAGGCTGCAGTAGCAGACCTGTGGTGTCAGTTTGGATGGCCTTCCAGGGGTGGCATAATACATGCTGCAGCCCCTGGCAGGCCTCTGAGGTACCTATGCCCTTGGTACATAGTATACCATATACTAGGGACTTATAAGGGCACTCCAGATCCCAATCAGAGATGTGCCTAAGGCACATGGAATCCATTTTACAGAGAAAGCAGACAGACTGGGGCCCTGAATAGCAGGATCCCAGTCCAACTAAGTCATAAACCAGCAAAACACCATAAAAAAAGTGGGGGCAACCATATAGTCAGATTCCACCTTCCTACATCCGCCAAATGATATGCGTCTTGTTTGTCATCCACACCTGCGTACATTTCAGACACATCCTTCAGCTGTTGCTCTAGCATGTGCAACAATGGGATAGCTTGGCCCATAGTACAGTCCTCCCTGCTGACTTCACGTGTGAAGATCTCAAAAGGAAGTAGCATCTCAGTCAGGCATTTAATGAGGTCCCATTGAGCCA
>CAWUFW010032016.1:0-14575 GCA_963921515.1 Calotriton arnoldi | reverse complement strand
AGGATTGCCTCCGGGTGCCGGGGTGGCATGGTCCACCAAGACCAGGATGTACCTGTTGCCCATGGCTGTCTTGGGATCCAGTGGCCCCAATAGTCCTCCATCCCTACTCCTTTCAAAGGGTGTGCCAACAACAGGAGAAAGGTTGGAGAGGAGCTTTTGACCTTCCTCCCACTCTTACCACTTGCCTGGCAAGTTGTGGCGAGACTCAGTGTGCATCTGACTGCCTTCCGCATTTGGGGCCAAAAGAAGTGGGTGACAAGCCTGTCAAAGGTCTTGTCCTGCCCCAAATGTCCTGCCAAAGGCACGCTCGTGAGCCAGACCCAGTAGGAAGGTCCTGAAGCTGCTGGGGTACCACCAGCACCATCGGGCCGACCCGGGCTCAGCAACCTTGAGGCTCACTGTATAGGGGACCACACTCTCCCAGTAGATCAGATGTGACCCGGGACTGGATTACCAGCCGCTGCCTGGCCCGCAGCCTGCAGCCCGCAGACCCTCCAGGAAGTACAGGGCTTGCACTCGTTCTGCTCCCCCTGCAAGGGCACTCCTCCCTGGTGGGACCCCCTTCTTGCTGCCAGTGGAGGTCAGCTCAGAGATGTCTCCCAGTTCGGCTACCTAAGCCCCCTGTAGGCACCGGGCGTCGCCGCTCGAGGTCCGCTCCTCCCGGTCCGTGGGAACCGGGCCGGTTTCGTCGCCCCTGCCCTTTCTCTCTGGCAGGGACTTGGGCCACTGTTTCCAGGCTCCAAGTCCTCTTGATTACCTCTTTCTGGCTGCCATTGACCGAGTGAACCACGCATGCCACTCTGGCAACCCAAGCATTCTTCAATCAATCAATCAATCAATCACGGTATTTATAGAGCGCGCTACTCACCCGGGAGGGTCTCAAGGCGCTGGGGGAGGGGGTAAGTTACTGCTCGAACAGCCAGGTCTTGAGCTGCTTCCTGAAGGCGAGATGGTCCTGGGTTCGCCGAAGGTGAGTGGGGAGGGAGTTCCAGGTCTTGGCCGCCAGGTAGGAGAAGGATCTTCTCCGGCGGTGGTTCTGCGGATGCGTGGTACGGTGGCGAGGGCGTGGCTGGTTGATCGTAGCTGGCGTGTGGGCGTGTAGAAGGACATGCGGTCGTTGAGGTACTTTGGGCCCAGGTCGTGGAGGGCCTTGTGTGCGTGGGTGAGGAGTCTGAACGTGATTCTCTTGCTGACGGGGAGCCAGTGCAGGTCTTTCAGGTGTACGGTGATGTGGCTGTGTCGGGGATGTCCAGGATGAGTCGTGCGGAGGCGTTCTGGATGCGCTGGAGTCTCTTTGAAGTTTGGCTGTGGTTCCGGCGCAGAGGGTGTTCCCATAGTCCAGTCGGCTGGTGACGAGTGCCTGGGTGACGGTCTTCCTGGTTTCAGTGGGGATCCATCTGAAGATCTTGCGGAGCATGCGCAGGGTGTTGAAGCATGAAGATGAGACGGCGTTGACTTGTTTGGTCATTGATAGGGAGGAGTCCAGGATGAAGCCCAGGTTGCGTGCGTGGTCCGTTGGCTTGGGTGCGGTGCCCAGGGCCGGGGGCCACCAGGAGTCGTCCCAGGCGGAGGGTGATGAGCCCAGGATGAGGACTTCCGTCTTGTCTGAGTTCAGTTTAAGGCGGCTGTTCCTCATCCAGTCGGCGACGTCTCTCATCCCGTCGTGCAGGTTGGCTCTGGCGGTAGTGGGGTCGTTGGTGAGGGAGAGGATCAGCTGGGTGTCGTCGGCGTAGGAGATGATGTTGAGGTTGTGTCGGCGTGCGATGGCTGCGAGGGGGCTCATGTAGACGTTGAAGAGGGTCGGGCTGAGTGAGGATCCTTGTGGAACGCCGCAGATGACTTCGGTGGCTTCGGATCTGAACGGGGAGAGGCGGACTCTCTGGGTTCTTCCGGCGAGGAACGAGATGATCCATTCCAGTGCTTTCTCTCGGATTCGATGTTGCTGAGGCGCTTCACTAGGGTGCGGTGGCAGACGGTGTCGAACGCCGCGGGAGAGGTCCAGGAGGATGAGGGCAGCTGTTTCCCGTTGTCGGTTAGGGTTCTGATGTCGTCGGTGGCTGCGATAAGGGCGGTCTCGGTGCTGTGGTTGGCCCGAAACCCGGACTGCGAGGGGTCGAGGATCCATTCTGCTCTCGAGGAAGGCGGCAAGCTGTCTGTTGACGGTCTTCTCGATGACTTTGGCCGGAAACGGAAGGAGCGAGATGGGGCGGTAGTTCTTGAGGTCGGTGGGGTCCGCCGTTGGTTTCTTCAGGAGGGCGGTAAGCTCGGGCGTGCTTCCAGCTCTCCGGGAAGGTGGCGGTGCGGAAGGAGGAGTTGATGATGTCCCGGAGATGGGGTGCGATGGTGGCGTCGGCTTTGTTGAAGACGTGGTGTGGGCAGGGGTCGGTTGGTGATCCGGAGTGGATGGAGTTCATCGTGCGGGTGGTGTCTTCGGTGTTGATCGGGGTCCAGTTGCAGAGGGTGGTGGTGGCGGGCATTGGTTCGGGCGGTAGGGTGCGTTGTTTGTGCGTTGAAGCTGTTGTGTATGTCGGTGATCTTGCGGTGGAAGAACGCGGAGAGTGAGTTGCAGAGGTCTTGCGAGGGGTGATGTCGTTGTTTCCGGCGCTGGGGTTGGAGAACTCTTGACGATGCTGAAAAGTTCCTTGCTGTCATGGGCGTTGTTGTCCAGTCGTTCTTTGAGTGCCGACTTCTTGGTGGCACGGATCAGCTGGTGGTGTTTGCGGGTGGCGTGCTTGAGGGCGGTCCTGTTGTCTGTGGTCTGGTCGAGTCGCCAGGTTTTCTCGAGAGTGCGGCAGTTCTTCTTGGATTCCTTGAGTTCATAGTGAACCAAGGGGTTTTCTTGCTTCCGGGTCTGCTGGGAGGGTTTTTTAGTGGTCCAAGTGAGACCTGAGCTCAACCTCCTTCCATAAGGACTGCTCCAGGTCGTTTCCTAGCAGACAATCTACAGGCATGGTAGGGCTCACAACCACCCTTAAGGGACCTGAGACCCCCCATTCAAAGGGAACCTGCGCCACCATACATTGGCGCTCTGAGTTGTCTACAGCAACTACTTGGTGGAATGCCCGGGGACTACTTGCTTCTCAGACACCAGGTGACACCGGACTGAGGTCACACTGGCTCCAGTATCTCTGAGAGCCTCTACCCTGTTCCCATTAATGGTCACCCAGGTGCTATATTTCTTTGTGTTAGGGGCACCTGGTTTCCTGGGACCATCTCACTGTCCCCTAGTGAGACAAGGGTCATTTCTGCGGATCCCCACCCTCCTGTGGGCACCCCTCCTCCCCAAGCGCTACACTAGCCAACACTTTGGACTGTCCACCGGTGGGTGGCTGTGTCCCCTTCGGGCACTTGGGGTCCCCTTAAAGTGACCTACCTGGTCACATGCATAACACTTCGTGGGGGCCGGTCTCAACAGGCTTCCCTGTAGAGACCCCTTTCTTCTTATCACCGGGGGCTGGGAACCTTTACCCTGGGTACTAGTTTGGGGCCCTTTAGAGAACTCCTGTGTTTTACCCTTGTCCCCCCACCTTTCTGCTGGGGACCCTGCCCACCTTTGGCTGAGTCTCCCCCAAACGCTTTCTTGTGGACCCTGGTACTCACCCAGCGGTCCGCTTCCATAGCAAGCTTCCTGGGGTCAGTTAGCTTACTATCAACTAGGTGCTGGCGCAGATCTGCAAAACATAGACTAGACAAGTGCTCCCATGCAATCAAGTTGTAGAGCCCCTGAAAATCTGTTACACTACTGCCCTTCACCCAACCATCCAGCGACCTGCAGAACACATCCACACATTCCAACCAAGTGTTGGCATCAGACTTCTTACTGGACCTGAACTGATCCCTGTACTTTTCCAGGAGTAAGACCATACTTGTGAGAAGGGCATCCTTCATGTCAGCATAGGTGAGGTGATACCCCTTACCCAAAGCTATCAGAGCATCCCTTGCTTCTTCAGGGAAAAGTGGCCACAATCCTGCTCCCCAATTCTCCTCAGGGACCCCATTCATGTGTATGGCTGCCTCATAACCCTGAAACCACCTTTGTATGTCATCCCCCTTCTTGAACTCCTTGCCTACATTCTTGGGAATGTGCACAATCCTGTCTGCCTTTCTGGACGAATTGCTGCCACCATCTGAGCCTGACTTACTCCTAAGTTCTAGCTCCTTCAGTTCTCTCTCATGCTCTAAGAGCATCTTCCTCTCCTCTATGGCCAATCTCTTCTCCTCCCGCTCACTCTCCAGCCTGAGCTTCTGCAGCTCAAACTGCCTTGCCTCCCGCCTGTCCTCCAGCTCCTCTGGGGTCAGACTGCTGCTGCCTGATCTGGCGGGTTCCCCCCTACCCAAAAGCACATCCACCCTGGAAATAGGCTCCTCCGCCTCCTCACTGAGATTACCAGGCTGCCCATTGGCATGTCTGGCTTCTACCCAGGCCCTCAGCGCCTTCTGTAGCTCCTCCTTCCTTGTGAGGCCTTTAATTTGGACTTTCAGGTTTTTACAAATCGCTCGTAGCTCCTTTACGGCGTAGGATTCCAACCTATCCTCCTCAAAGATAACTTCCAGAGATGCAACGGATGATGCAATTGATTCAGGCATGACAAAAGTAGTGAGTTGAAAACTGGCGAGATCAAAAATAGGCCAAAAGAAAAGAACCAGTATGTGGTACGTAATGGTCTGCGATATGGTAGTAGTGCACACCAATCACTGTAAGTCAAGTGCAAACACAAGTCCTATCCTCACCGCTGACAACCAATGTTAGAAATGGGATCTCTAGTTGGCAAGGGCTTGCACCTTTGTCCAAGTAGGGACCCTTCTTCCTAGTCAGGGTAAGGGTGTTACACTCATGAAGTAACCCCTGCTCACCCTCGTGGTAGCTTGGCACGAGCAGTCAGGCTTAATTCAGAGGCAGTGTGTAAAGCATTTGCACCTAACCAACAGTAATACAGTGTAAGCACTACAAACGGACACCACACGGTTTAGAAAAATAACCAATATTTTATATATTCAAGACAAGACCAATTACGACAAAAATCCACAATACTATACTTTAAAAATGAATGCTTGATACGGTAACTTCTTCTTTGCAGGAATAGCACAAAAGCAAAGTTTGTGACGAGTCGGTAGCTCCGGTCCGAGCCTACCGCGATGCTGAAAACCACAGAGTCTAACAGTTCCAGCCGACCGCGTCGATACGGGCCAGCAGGAGTCATGAACAGACTCGGTTACAGTACCTTTCTCGTTGTGGCTGGTACGGAGTGTACGAGCCGGTCGGCGTTCGTCGCGGGTTGCGGTGCAAGACGGAGCGATGCAAGGTGCGGTGTCCCTCGATGCGGTGCAGGCAGCGGCTCGATGAGCGTCGTGCAGACGGAGTCGGTGAGTCCAAGGCGTGCGATGCAGGGTGAGACGATGCTCGATGCGGGGCTGACAGGTTGCGATGCAGGCGACCTAGCCGGAGTGCGGGAGCTGGCGTCGGACAGCGGTGCGAGTCGGAGCGGTGCGTCGCAGATGTGCGAGCGGTGCCCCAAATGCGGTGCGGTCTCGACTCTTGAGCCAGTTGCAGCGACCGCGCTCGGTCGGGTCCGGCTGGTTCAGTGAAGCTGATGCGATGCGAACTGCGGTGCCCACAGGTCACGGTGCAAGCAGCGGCTCGATGTTGGCGGCGGCGGACGTCCGCCCACGGTGAGACCAGGGTTGCGATGCGAAGCGGGGCGATGCGGTCTGCGGTGCAAACAGGTCACCGGCCAGGGATGGATTCGGTTGACGGAGTCGGTTGCGGTTCCCTTCCTCTGTGGCAACTGAAACAGCGTTCCAGAAGCGGTATCCAGAGGCTTGTGAAGTCTTTGTAGTCCCTGAGACTTCTTAACAGGAGGCCAGCTCGGTTTCAGGCCCTTGGAGATACTCAGCACAAGTTTGTAGAAAGTTCAGTCCAGTCCTTTCACTGCCCAAGGCAGAATCAGCAGCTGCAGGCCAACCCAACGAAGCAACAACACAGCAAAGGGGCAGTACTCCTCCTGGCAGCTCTTCCAGCTCTTCGTCTTGGCAGGTTCCTTGATTCCAGCGAGATCTAAATTCATGGGGTCAGGGCCCCAATATTTATATCCCAAATTCCTTTGTTCTCTGAAGGCAGAGAGGCCTTTGCCTAGTCCAAACCAGTTCTGGAGCACTTTGTTGACAAGTCTCCGTCCCTTCTTTCAGTGAGTAGGCCAGGGACATCAGACGCACCACAGGAGGTGGAGCCAGCATTGTGGAGGGAAGGCACTGTCCTATTCAGGGCCCAGGTGCGACCCCTCCCACCCATCTACATGTAGATCTTGCTATTCAGCCCTGTGCTGACTCACCCTGTCTCCTGGCATCCCCCAGCCCCTGTCACTCACACTCCAGACAAGGAATACACAACCTCACAGAGGCAGGCTTGGATGGTTAGACAAGAAAATACCCACTTTCTAAAAGTGGTATTTTCAAACACAGAATGTTAAAACCAACTTCACTAAAAGATGCATTTTATCATTCTGAGTCCAGGCATACTAAACTCGAATTTCTACCATGTTCCCGGGGTCAGTTAGGATTATAAGCTGTAATAATCAAAACTGCCCGTTCTGGCCTATGGGGAACAGGTAGCCTTGCAATAGTGAAAAACGAACTAGGCTGTAATTCACTATCAGGACATGCCACACACACCAGGGCATGTCCTACCTTTCGCATACAACGCACCCTGCCCACAGGGGTACCTTGGGCCTACCTTAGGGGTGACTAACATGTAGCAAAGGAAGGTTTAGGGACTTGCAAGTGTGTGCACTTGCCAAGTCGACATGGCAGCCCCAGGCTGCGCACAGGCTCTGCGTTGGCAGGCCCGAGTTACACTTTACGGGCTGTTTGCGTGGGTGGCACAATCCAGTGCTGCAGCCCACCAACAGCATTTGGTCTATAGGCCCTGGCACTCGCAGTGCACTTTACAAGGGACTGACACATAAACCAAATAGGTCAATCATGGAAACACCAATCCATAACACATTTTATACAGGAGCACTTGCACTTTCCCACTGGACCGCAGTGAGGAAAGTGCGCAAGAATCATTACACCAGCAAAAACAGAGTCAAAACCGGGAGGTCAGAAAGCAAAAAGTCAGGGGAAACACGCCAAAAGATGCCAAGTCTAACACCGAGTCTTATCGAAGCAGACATTTCCTTATCACAAAGCAGACATTTCCCTACATAAAACAAGCGCTGAAACACAAACGCGGCCCCGCGGCCGCGAAAGTGAAACAGTACTGGGCTACTGGGCTAACAAGTGGGAGGGGTGGGGGGAGTGCGAGAGAACACACAGCGATTCCCTGGCGGGAGCGAGCAAACATATGTTGCCAAAGCTCGCTCCCGCAAGGGAATCGCCAAACGTGCACGCATTGCCATTGAAAGCAATGCAATGCGTGCATGTTTTTGGCTGAAAAGCCGAAGCGATTTCTATAGGTAGAGGCGAGACCTAAAAAGGCTTTACCAATTTGTCAGGCTTCTGCCTGGGTAATACATACCAGCCATAGTGTAATGCCCCTGTCACCAATGCAATAAGAATCCCCAACGCCACATGATTTATTACTCAAATAGTAGCTTTGAATATAGCACACACATGGATTTATGAAGTTCATGTGCCTGCTGAAGGGTATATTGAAGCTGAAATGACACAGTTATCCTTCCCAAACTCAATGCTGGGAATGGTTGTATTGGAAATCAACTGGGAATTCAATTGAAATTCAACAATTGTTTTCCAGACATCAACTTGCTAGTCTTGAAAATACACACATTTTCATCTCAAATACATGCTTTTCAATATTGGTATATAATTATTAAGTCAACCAAGCAAAAGCTCCTAATTTAGTAGTCTGGGTTGCCTACTGGTAGCTGGAGAGCCACCAGTAGCTCACGAGCTACTCGTTGGAGTAGCCTGAGATAGACTGACACCACATGGAAGCTCTCCCATGCGGTGGCGGCTGGTGAGCTTTAAAACTGGTGAGGCGTAAACACCGATCTCAGATAGGGGTGAGCCTGTGAAGCAAAGCAAACAAGAACTCAGAGAATAGGTGAGTTCTCCCTCTAAGCAAATACAATTAAAATAAAAAGGCCCAAAATAGTGCATTTTGCAGCACAAATTTCATATAAATTGGCTAAATACTGAGTAGCCCTGAATGAAATATTCCAGTATTGTTGTGGTGCGGAAGGCAGGGGTATTGGGACTAATCCTTCCGCAGAAAGCTTTGAAACAAATGGTTGCAAATGATAGATGTTTCAGCATAATTACCCAAACATTGCCTGAAGAGCTGTATGTGTAGAGGCAGTTAAAAATCTAGGACTGCAATTACACATGGCTTATTTTTCAGATTGCATGCTGCATCTTCCTTTACTTATTTTTTCCATTCTGCTTCCTCTGTGGAAAGCTCATTCTTATGTTATGACTGAGTTTCCACTTAGAAGGGGCACAATGGAAAAATCAGGTAATACAATTTCACAATCACAGGTCAAAGCACACAAGCTTGCAAGCTCATAATGCAACGCTACTGTTCAACTACATAAAGAAATCTTACTGGATCAGACAAGTTGCACCAATTGCACATGCTCAAGAATTCAACAGCATTAGTTAAAAAGAGCTTTATCCATATAGACGATGAAATACCTCCACACAACACAGGTCATGAAACAGCTACTGCAGTAAGTGCACTTTGGTACCAAGCAACAAAAATCAGCAATACACCTCCAGATTTTGGCACAGATGATCCCCCAAATAAGAAGTTAGATCTGTTTCATAAATGCAATAATTTTGTCTGAAGTATCTTCTTGTCAGTTTCAGAAAATACAGACATTTCCCCCTCAGTTACCCACTTTTCATTTTGCATTAAAAAAAGTTCATTTCCTCCATACAGAAGCATATACTTTTCACAAACACAATGTTTTCAATTTTTTTTTTGCAAATACAGATTTCGTGCCCAGAGAGCATCTAGTCACTTTCCCTAGCACTTGTATAAACTACTGTAATCCATGAACCGATTTTATGCATGCTTTTTTATTATCATCATAAAATACCAGGGATGGCCAACATATTTCAGGGATTTTTATCAGCATTATGCATCTGTGTTCCAAGGACACCTTTATTCAACATATTGCCAGAAATACGTCAAAGAATGGCAAGGACGGGCATCATTATGCCGCCTACAAACAGTTATCAACAAGAGCCACAAAATATCAATAATGGCACAATAACTCCCTTGACAACCACCCCCTCCACTCTGACAACATTACAGAAATCTCACACTCATTCAGACTCGCATCAGTCCCTGAGGCACACAGTTATATGCATACTCAGTTTTCCTATTTTAAGATTTTCATGTTTTTTTCTGTCCTTTTAGTCTTACATTTTCTATAATATCTTTTATTTAATTATTTGCCTTTAATTCCAGTTTGTTTCTTAGAACCTTTATGCTTTACCTTTTAGCCTTACACCTCCCTCCTTTTGCAACACCCCCATTTATGTCTTCCTTTCCCACTGGCCTTCCTCTCTCTCTCAATCTTTCCTCCTTCTTCATTCTATTCCTGACCACCTCAGCGATCATCTTAATGCCCACCCACAACCCAAACATCTTAATGCCCACCCACAACCCGAAGATTACAGCAGCCCAGTTCATTTCACAGTTCACATCACAGCTCACACTGGTACTGGCCCCTCAGACAACCCACTGCATCTCACAGATAGTAGCTCGGCAGCTGTGCGTCATGGATTCCCTACAACTAGAAGTCCTGCCCCTTGGAGGTTGTAACACCAGCAGCAGTGATGTGTCAGTGCCTGAGCCAGAGGCAGGTCACCTGTTTCCATTCATCGTCCGTAATGTTAGCAGGCACCTTTTCCTATACTGTGCATGCCCAGGCCCAGACTGGCCGTAGTGGGCACCAGGCGTTTTCCCGGTGGGCCGGAAGGGTGGGGGCCGGTTTGTGACCCATGGGGGCCGGTTTTGCAGCAGTGCTGCAATATCGGCCCCCTGTAACAAAAGCGGCAGCAGTGCAGCGGTGCTTGACACTAGCACCCAACCCCCGGGATGGAGCTTCTCAGTAGCATCCTCCTCCCCTCCCCCAGGCCAGTCAAACGAAGTTTGATCTGCACGCCTGATCCTCGACATTCCACGCCACATCCACATCACCCCCCACCTGAAAAACCTGCACTGGCTCCCCGTCGACAAGAGAATCTCCTTCAAACTCCTGATCCACGCACACAAGGCACTCCACAAAACCGGCCCAGCCTACCTCAACAGTCGACTCTCCTTCTACGTTCCAAACCGTCAACTCCGCTCCGCCGACCTCTCCCTGGCCACCGTCCCGCGCATCCGGAGAACCACCACCGGAGGAAGATCCTTCTCTCACCGCGCTGCCAAGATCTGGAACACCCTTCCCCTCAACCTACGACAGACCCAAGTCCTGCTGACCTTCAGGAGACGACTCAAGACCTGGCTATTCGACCAGTAGCGGCAACACCCCCCCTCCTCTCCCTCAGCGCCTTGAGACCCTCGCGGGTAAGTAGTGTGCTTTACAAATCTTGTGATTGATTGATTGAGTTGCCAGGGCTGGTTTCTTTTCCCAGTCCGGCCGTGTGCATGCCGACTGAAGGTGCACCAGTGTGTATGCCTGTTTCATTTAAAATCGAGGAAGCTTCACATTTCTTAAAACGGTTTTATAGTCTTTGCAAATTTGCACGACAAGTCTTTCCAACTTTGTACGCCCCTCATAAAACTCTTTGTGCAGAGCTCCATTGCTTTGTAACAAGGGCAATGCTATGCAACTCACCTACTATCATAATTATTATGTTACTCGTGGCTGTCCAGTGAGAAACATTCAACTCAAGGTCTATCAGATGAACAATGGGAACATAAGATCTTCCTCCTTTTATATCCACAAACTGACTGAAATATTAATTGGCTGAAAGAAACCCCCCCTTGTCTCCATATTCTTGAATTGAAGCGTGTAATAATAGCTGTGGAGGCTACCATAAGTACTGCTTTAGTTTCCGCTGTTAGTTTAACCATTAATATGTAGATCTTGTTGTGTCCATGTGCTTTGTTTTTATGTTTCAGATGCATCACAGATCAGAAGCTTGAGAGAACCCTGAAAGAAGATTAAAGTAAAAACAACTGTGCAAGAACAGGTCTCATCTACATTGTGCAAAAGTCATAGGTATGGTTGTGAAACACACTTTTCAAAGGACAGGCCTGGGGGCACATTGTACAAACCATGGGCATGATACATTGGGGCTGATTAGGATGTTGGTCGGAGACTTTCTGACCGACATCCATGGTTTTAAGTCCAACTGTCCGCCCGCAGCACAAGCTCCCATAGAGAAATGATACGGTGATTGGTCGGTTCCCACACCGAAACGGTGTAGTACGCCCGACATCGTCATAGGGCACATTGTGTGGAAAGATAAAGCCTAGTACACATGACAATACACTCTGTGGAAAACATACTAGAACAATGTCACGACACTGGACAAATTTTGCAAATCACACCTCCTTCAGCAGATATGATCATGGTGTGGTCCAGGACATGCTGTGCAAAATAGACTATGGGGCAGATTGTGTATGGCAATGCTTAAAGCGATCGATTACCCAAAATATACTACAAACTGGCTAGTAGCTTCTGTTTTCTTTTCAAATGCTAACAACGCACTCCTATATTACATGTACACGTATTTATTTATTATCAAACTTTCCTTCTAACACACTTAAACACACACCACATGGGACTATGGAGCCATGCTTAAACACTATGTGGAGATCATGCTATATTGATAAATTAGAAACAGGCTACCATGTTTCTCATTTCTGTTTTTTTATATATATAGCGCGAACGTGGCCCTGGGCATTAGTGGGCTTTACACGAGCACTAGATTACATTACGCAATGTAAGACTACTTTTGTTTTCAGGAACAGTAAGTTTTAGTAAGTTGCCCACAATCACAGGATGTTGTGCTGGTGCCCGGGTTCGAACCTCGTTCTTCCCCAGTTGCAAGTTCGGCAGCTCTTGCTGTGAGGTTACACCTAGTCTATAATTGGAATCTGAGGAGTCCAGGGAGTTAAGAAATATATCCAGTGAATGCTTGTTTACTAAATGTCATGGTAAAATCATATAGAAATACGTAAATGTTTACAAATAGAAACAAGTGCACCAAAAAATGTTACTTTAAGAAATCCCCTGGGGCTTTGATCTCCGACGAGAGGTGCACACAGCCCTATGTCCAAGGCGTAGGGGAGCATGTCTCATCTGGGCCTGTGTTGTCCCTTTAGACTCTCCTGCTGGATTAGGCTATTGGTGTGATAGGTCCTTGCCGGCCGGGTGGATTCAAAAGTGTACCAACTGAAGTAGGAGTCACTGGGACTGCTCACCAGTGATTCGGGTGGACTCCATGAGTTTGTGGGTTTGCGGCCTACTGTCCTATCAGAAGGGGCGGCTGTGATGAAAATTTGACACCGCCAAGCAAGCTCCCATCATTAACACACCTGTGCAGCATGTTTATGTATTGTGAATGTGTGAACAGGGCTGAAAGGAAAAAAGACCACTTACACAAGCACAATCCACAATGCCATGCTGTAGCCCCTCGCCTGTGCTTCTGGCATGCCAATGTTGCACTGTCAGCAGCACAGGCCTCGGGAAGGAAAACAAAAAAAAATGACATACCTGTCATTTCGTAAGTTTGCTTTTCAGCAGTACATAGCTGCATAGAGCGTCTTCTTCTTCTATGCCTGCTTGTGTTGGTAGGTCAGCGCCCCTGCGCCCCTATTGGCCAACCGCCCCTGGTCCCCTGTCAGTCGTCCCCTCAAGCACGTCGTCTAAGCCACCCTCACTCCTCACATCATGCCACCCTAAATTAGTTCCCTTTTCACTCCATGGCACAATCCATGTCACCCCAAGTGCTTTTGCATTTAAAGGTACTGAGGTAGTATCAGTGGTTTAGCTATTGCTAACGGGCACAACATTTCTGGCATGAATTTCCTGTGGTATGCTGTACTGCTAATGCATTAATGCAACATTACTTTAAATGAAAAACATCTGTGAAAATCACAATAATCTTTGCACTTTCGCTGTTACCTGAATGAGGGTTTAAGTTTCAAAATCTTGGGGGACGTGGCCTAGGAGCCGACCAAAATGGCAGCACACTTGCGGAGCTCCAGGCCTCGTTCATTGAATAACCCCATAAACCTGCACATAACTCCATTCCTGCTGACTAAACTAGATAAGGGCGAAACGGAAGTGGTGACACGAGACAGCGACGAGGCCCCAAACAGAGAAATCAGCAGATTCTGCGGCATTCGAGCGTGTAGCCGGGCCGAGCCAGCCATCGGGCCTGAGGCCGCAGAAGAGAAACCGCAACCTGCGGTAGAGATTGGAGCAGAAGATCGGCAGAGTGAGGCCGTCAGATGGGAGGTGATTGTCTGCTGCCCCCCCCTGTGCATTCAGAACCCGAGAGGTACGGGGCTGCCCAGTGCGAGGCTCGGTGAGTGACTGTCGTGGGGCTAGCGGCGGCTGAGAATCTCTCCAGAAGCTAGGACAGTCTCCTGGGAGGTTGAAGATCCCGTCCTTGTGAGGGTAGGGAGCCGGCCGGGTGAAAGGGGAACCTAGAAACTACACCGGGGGCAGGCTGGGCCCACTAAGAGAGCTCAGGCGAAAAGCAGAGAAGAGAGAGTGCAAACCTCAGCCTACGCGGAAGTGCGCTTTAAGCAGAGTGGCTCGGCAGCAGTGATTCTGACGGAGGGGCGAAGGGGAAGGCGCAGCCCCGCAGAGAAAAAACAACCCTAGCGCAGGAAAATATAGAGCTGATGGGGTGCTCCGAGAGGGCGGGCTCCACTCTTCACCCGGGCCATTAAAGAAGTCGTTAATACCTGGTGAAGATACTCCGTTTTGAGGCTGGCACTCGGGGAGGTCCGAGGGAGTGCCAAGTAAGCCACGCAGCATAGCAACGGCATATAGAAGGGACCTGACTAGGTCAGCCAGGGCCTAGTCACAAGATTGAAACAGCACCAAAAGTCAGCTGAAGGAACTGCAGGGCTGGGGCGGCAAGGAAGACTCGAGATAAGAGGCTGGCCCCCCTTCGGACCTTTTCCTTCTCCGGTGCCCTGCCGAAGCCTGGGGTCCCAAGCTGCAAAGATACAATGCTGAAAGACCCACTTGGTCCCCTGGAATACATGAGTAACTGCGAACGGTGATTACCTGGCCCTATGAAACTGAATAAACTCCAGAGGTGGGACGGGTAGGGGAGCAGTAGCCTCTTTCCGTACCTTTAGCTGACCCCCCCCTGCCATTGAGTTAGCTCTGTAAGTGAAATGTAAGTAAGTAAGTTAGTTTTTATATAGCGCAGCTACTCACCCTTACGGGTCTCAAGGCGCTGGGGGCCGTAGTGGAAATTAAGTGAGCTATTGCCCAGAGTCACATGGTGCTGAGCTGCCGCCGGGGATCGAACCATGAACCCTGTGCTCCGAAGTCAGCTGCCCTGGCCGCTGCACCACACCTCTCCACTAGTGGTAAGTGAAGTGCTAAGTGAGGTGTTAAAAGGGCACTAG
>CAWUFW010032015.1:0-14578 GCA_963921515.1 Calotriton arnoldi | reverse complement strand
GCTGGGGCCACTTGCCTAGACAGCGTATTTCTATGGATTTTGCTGATGTGAGCGGTCTGCTGAATTAACGACAATTTCACTTTCTCAATGTGGGGAGCCCAGTGTATGTTGGGGGTTAGTCGGATACCCAGATAATCAAAAACATCTACTTGCTCCAAATGACTACTACCTATAAACAAACGTCTTTTGGATGGTTTAGCAGTCCCTCGTGTGAAAATCATATATTTTGTTTTGGCCTCATTTAGTACCAGGCCCGCTCGTCGCAGAACTGAATAAAGTCATTCAGAAGTTGTTGGAGTCCGTGCAGGGATTTCGAGATAAGTAGAGTGTCATCGGCGAAAAGAAGAGCAGGGGCTCTTCTTGCGCCGATTTTGGGGGCATCACACCCATCTCGATCTAAAAAATCAACCACCCCATTGATAAAAAGAGTAAAAAGTGTGGGCGCTAGCACACATCTCTTTCTCACTCTACATTGGATTGGGAATTGCTCCGTTAATCGATTACTCTCCCCCCATCTAACTTGAGCTGTGTTTGATGAGTGTAATCGAATTAAAATATCTAAAAGATTACCCGGTAGGCCCATCTCTTTTAATACTCTCCATAAACTGGCTCGGGGCACTAGGTCGAACGCAGACAAATAAATCAACAAAAGCCACATACAGCTTCCCACCCTTAATGGCCACTTCCTTCAAATAAATACAAAGAAGGCGAAAGGCCTGATCCAGCGTGCTAATATGAGCACAAAAACCGGCTTGGTAATCTCTCAAGATTCGGGACTCTAGGATCCAGTCCTGGATCCTCGCCAATATCTGTTTACAGAAAATTTTCTGCAGGGAATCAATGAGGCTTATGGGCCTATAACTAGCCGGGTCAGCTCTATCACCCTTCTTATAGATGGGAATTATCTCTGCTATTTTCCAAGATGAGGGGATGTTTGCGCCAGTTAATATAGGAGCTCCAAAGGATTATGTCCTCTCTATACAAGTCATTTGGGATTCTATCGGCGCCAGTGGCACGGGCTGGAACACACGAGCTGGATCGCTGCTTGGGTTTCTTCCATGGAGAATACCAGAGCTTCACCCACTCCGGTTTGATCCTCCCCCCTCCTATCACTAGCTTCCTCCGCTGCCTTGGTGCCTGACTCATAAAGGGACCCATAATGAGACACCCACTCCTTGGGCTGGACTGTGAACTCCAGAGCCGGCTCTCTACCCTTGAGCCAGTGCGCTGCTTTATTCCAGAAAGTCTTAGGGTCTTTGACTGTCAACGCCCTCTGTAGAGAGGACCATAAGGAGCCTTCCCAATTCTTCTTGGCTGTATCCATTGCCTGCCTGTACTTGGCTCTACAGCTGGGTGTACATTTGATTTTACTGCACGTACCAGCAACCCTTAGCTTTCCTGCAGTCCTGATTGTACCATGCAACCTGGGGATCGCGCCTCAAATGTTTGGGATTTACCTCCATTTTTTGCACCTTGCGCGATTTACTCAGCATGTCACTAATCTCATTGTAGATTGACTCATGGCGGATGCCCAAACTCATCGCTACGGCATCTGCGAGGAATTTGTCCAGTTCTTCCAGCTCCAGGCAAACTTTGCTTTTGACTGCGTCAAGAACCCCTGGGTGTTCCTCCACCCAGTCCCATCTGATTTATCTCTGGTTGTTCGTAATGGATAGGGCACCCAGATCAGGTCTACCCGTTATGTCAGGTTCGTAAATGCCCTGCTTTATAAGAGAAAGACAAGGGTATTGTGGTCACTATCAGTTCTTTTGGCCACTATCATATCATGGACTAGGGGCCAAAGTTTGAGGGAAAACAAGCAATAATCAATTCTGCTAACATGGCCAGGTCCATTGAAAGTAAAATCCCCTTTTGGGTCAGATTTCGTTCTCCCGTTCGTGGCTCTCAGGTCGTGCTGAATTGTAAGGGTCAGCACCTGTCCTCCTCTCTTTGTCCACCTAACTGTGGGAAGATCTAACTGTGGAATTTGCCACTCACAGTCCCACTCCTCAGTCAAGTCTGACAGGGTGAGGGCGAAAGGTTCGAAGGTGCAGTTAAAATCACCCGCTACTAACACGGGAACATTATCTGAGAATTTGGACAGGGCATAGTCTAGGATACAGATCGTGTTAGTTTCCTCAGAGCCCCACACCACTCCATTATATATGTTAAAAATCCTGGTTTTCCATCCACTGTAGAGTATTAGCTCTAACGCTAATATATCTTGGGATTCGACGTGGACCAACTTGACTTTGGACCCTAGTGCAGTTTTGACCCAGACTGCTAAGCCTCCTGAGGGTCTGCCCATCTCTTTCCTGGTGGCATTTATGCCATAAGCAGAAAACCCGCTTCTATGGCGGGTGCACAGGCTCCAGGTTTCTTGAAATAAGATCACATCATGCGAGTCCACGAAGGTACACCAATCTGGGTCAACTAATAACTTAGAAATCCCTGCCACGTTCCAGACAAAGAAACTTAGATAACGATCACAAGCTCTGGGGTAGCTAGGGTCACTACAGCGATCCATGGATTCCCCCTTTCCTCAATTTCGAAATGAGTAGGAACCCTTCCCCTCCTTAGGCCCACGTCAAGTGGCTCATAATAGGCCTCAAGTTTGGTAGCCAACCCAGGGTGGGAAAAAACTTCGGACTGGTGCGAGGTTGGAGATGGCCCATGAGACCCTGGGTTTTTGACTAATGACATCAAACCTTCAGCCTGAAGTCATCTTTGCTCTCTTGTGTCACCCATGTTGATTGTGGAGTACCCTTCCGGGACAAGCCTGGGTAGCACTAAATCTGACCTAACTGGGGGTCTGTATCTGATAGTGATAGAGGAGTTCACAGTGGGAATAGTGCGGGAGTCAATTGACAACAATCCAACAACTGTGTCCATATCAAAAAAACTAACTTGGATCACATGCAATGATGTCCCTGGAAGGGGCAATCTTTCAACATGCTTGATGTGGTCTCTGATGATTGAGTAGCAGTGTCGAGTAGACCTAAATCAATGAATAACCTTATTCTTGAGTGAGTTCTGGTCTTCGTACCCAACCTTAGAGAGTTTGGGTACCTCTGTAAGATATACCACAGCTTGACTGCTCTGGTCATTGGATCTAGTGTAGACACCATCCCTCACTACCCCCTTTCCCAAAACACCCCCATGGTCAGACTTGAAAGAGCACCCTTCATCTAATGTAACCTCGCCTCTATCTGTCACCCTACCCCCTTTCCTACCTTAGCCGGCGCCTTGTGAATCTACTGACATTTTAATATACGGGTCACTAGAACAGTGACCTTGTGGGCGGATGGGAGGGGGGTGGGCCTAGCGAGAGTAACACTATACACTGGTCTAACATCACCCATCCTGGAATGCCCGAACACCTAACATCACTTCCCTTTGTAACAGTGCACAGAGATGCTGTGGGGGCCTCTGTGGAACAGCCTTCTCGCAGTTCACCCTCCCTGTTAAGCTAACGACCTCCAATGTCAATGCTACAACCTCATCTCTCAAGGACTCGATGATTGTTTTCTGGGCCTGTATCTCACTTGCAAAGATTTACAATTCTTTTCGTGGCCATCCAACCCACCCCCTAACACCCCAGCCCCTCATTGGCAAGAACCTCAAATCTGTTGTGACATTCTACTTGTGTAACATACACCACATCGGGGGAATCCCTTGTCTCACTACAAGGGAGGGGGGAGGGTGGACCAGGCTCAAGGTCAATGGGCCTACTTCCAGAAACTTTGCTCCTTCCTTTAGTATAATTTTTAAACATCTGGGGGATTTGCCTAACAGATTTGTTTGCTGGTGGAGGTACAGGAGAAGTGACCGTCGGGACTCCACAATTAATATCAGAACTTGGGGGACTATCTGGTTGGGAGGGTGAGAGAGATATCCCGGAGTGGACGATCTCGTGACATTCGGTCAATATCGTCTCTATCTATCCATCGTCTCGTGGCAAACAGCACCGAGGCCTTCTTTTTAGGGTGATCCATACTCTGGGCCCTGTTCTGACCTTTTCTTTTGCCCATCTCTCAATATGCCCTCTGTAAAATCCTAGTGAAAGTTTAGCCCTGCGGATGGACTGAGCAAGACAACCCAGTTGTAAAAAAAAGAGGCGGACCTTAAAAACACAGAACCACCCACTCTGAACCCACACACGGATTACACAAATGTCAATGTCCCGGAATTGATTGTATCTGGAAAAAAGATAGTGGAAAACAATAAAAACAATGTCAAAGAAGCCGGCGCCAAAAGGATGTTTCAGTATCTTATTCTAACAAGGGAAAGTCTGGAGCACTCTATAGCAGCTTACGTGGGGAGAAATCGCCCTAATCCAGCAACACCCAAGGGGGGTGACCCCGTCCCGCCTATTTCTGGCACTGACGGGCGCGTCCGTGCGCGTCCCGCGCTGCAGGAGCCCCAAGCTGCAGATAAGCGCCTCCTAGCCCGCTGGTGACGGTGGCGGTATGCAACTGCCGCTGGGAAGGCTGGGGGTTGTGGTCCTTCGCACCCCCGGTCGCCGTAAAGGGCGGGAGCCCCAAGCTGCAGATAAGCGCCTCCTGGCGCGCTGGTGACGGTGGCGGCGTGTAACTGCCGCTGGGAAGGCTGCGGGTTGTGGTCCTTCGCTCCCCCGGTGGCCGTAAATATATATATTTATAACCCAGTGGCGCTCACCACTGGATTGTTGTAGTTAGGACCCCTTTCCATACAAAACTGATTTTTTGGGTTTGTTAATAACTTTGGCGCTATTTGATGAATCTTCACGAGTCTTTCTAAAAATAAAGCTCATCTGCCTCAGCTTTTTCCTGGAAAGTTTCGGGGTGATCCGATAAGCGGGGGCCAAGAAAATGGGGAGTCTCAAAACGCGTTTTCCCCATGCAATTTTCCACAGGAAAATGTTCTATGACTTCATTGATAACCTCATTAATGACATCTGAAATCAGATTATTGATGACAACATCGCAGAGTTATGGTTTCTTCAGTTAACTATAACTAGTGCATTTCTGTGGTTTTTTTAGTTTAAAATGTTATGTTTTAACTGACATTTTCACTTTACTATAATGTGACTTTAACATTTTTTTCATTGAATATATAAATCATTCCTGCAGAAGAAGTAAAGAATTGGTGAAAAATAGATACCTTAATTTAATTAGGCTATTGGACGAAAGAAGAAATCATTCATTGGCTAGCTTTTGTGAAACGAGTTAACTTCCTCAGGCAGTATCCAAGCATTATATATATATATATTCACTGAAAAAACCATAGGTTTCAGGCACGTTATAGTTAGAAATTAGCATTTAAAAAACCTTAGAAATTCACTGAAAAAACCATAGGTTTCAGGGGCGTTATAGTTAGTTGGACATTTCACTCGTACAAAACCATAGAAATTCCCCCGTTATAGTTAGTATGTCATGAGTGATGTAATATGTGACATCATCAGCAGTGCATTGCGGGCGCGCGAGTTATAGTTAGCTGGACTAACTATAACGGGGAATTTCACGGGTTTTGTACGAGTGCAATGTCCAACTAACTATAACTGTCCCTAAAACCTATGGTTTTTTCAGTGAATTTCAAAGGTTTTTAAATGCTAATTTGTAACTATAACGTCCCTGAAACCTATGGTTTTTTCAGTGAATTTCAAAGGTTTTTAAATGCTAATTTGTAACTATAACATGTCTGAAACCTACAGTTTTTTCAGTGAATTTCAAAGGTTTTGTAAATGACAATTTTTAAATGTATTAATTGTTATATAAATTTTTTCATACTGATTTCCAAATTTTTTAGAAACAATTTTTTTTACATATTTTATTTTTTAATTACATTGTAATTACATTATACATTACATTACAAAAATACTTTCTCAGAATGAATTACTTTAGTTTAATTACTTTGCACATAGGCAATAGATTTTTAAGTACAGTAGTTACAGTTGTTGCAATGGGCAACACATTTTCAAACACAATGCAACATTCAGCTCAATGTGAATTTCTAGTTAAATGCAATTAGTTACTTTATGGATTACTTTTCTAACCACATTACTGGATCCTAGATTCAGTCCTGGGACATCTCCTGTAAACAGTTGAGTAAAAGCGTTTTGGTTACAGTCGTGATTTTTAAGGAATATTATTGTACTTTAAAAGTTCACACTTAGAAACTTTTCTCATAGAATCAAAAATGTTATCCTATGGAAGGAAATTCACTTAGAAGTTAAAAACTGTTATCGTTACTTTTTCTTACTCAGTGTTGGATCCTGGATCCAGCACTGGTGCATCTCCTGTAAACAGTTGAAAGAATGCGTTTAAGTCATACAGGCGATTTTTTAGGAATATTTGTAGTTTGTGAAAATCGACACTTTGAAACTTTTCTGCTGAAAACCAGACAATGGATTCCTATGGAAGGAAATTCAAGTTACTGGTAAGTACGGTTAAAATTACTTTTGAGGATCAGTACTGGGCTAAAAGATGCAGCACTGGGTTCTCTCCTGATAACAGGTGAGTAAATCGGAATTTGTATTTCGGCTGATTTTAGAGGAATATTTTAAAGTTCCAAAACTCCACACTTAGAAGAATTTCCAAGTGAAACCAGTCAATGTTAGCCTATGAAGGAAATTCAAGTTACCGGTAAGTACGGTTAAAATTACTTTTGAGGATCAGTACTGGGCTGAAAGATGCAGCACTGAGGTCTCTCCTGATAACAGGTGAGTAAATCGGAATTCGTATTTCGGCTGATTTTAGAGGAATATTTTAAAGTTCCAAAACTCCACACTTAGAAGAATTTCCAAGTGAAACCAGTCAATGTTAGCCTATGACGGAAATTCAAGTTACCGGTAAGTACGGTTAAAATTACTTTTCAGGACCAGTACTGGGCTGAAAGATGCAGCACTGAGGTCTCTCCTGATAACAGGTGAGTAAATCAGAATTCGGATTTCGGCTGATTTTAGAGGAATATTTGTATGTTTCAAAAATCAACACTTAGAAACTTTTTCAGCAAAAAGCAGGCAATGATATCCTATGGAAGGAAATTCAAGTTACTGGTAAGTACGGTTAAAATTACTTTTGAGGATCAGTACTGGGCTGAAAGATGCAGCACTGAGGTCTCTCCTGATAACAGGTGAGTAAATCAGAATTCGGATTTCGGCTGATTTTAGAGGAATATTTGTATGTTTCAAAAATCAACACTTAGAAACTTTTTCAGCAAAAAGCAGGCAATGATATCCTATGGAAGGAAATTCAAGTTACTGGTAAGTACGGTTAAAATTACTTTTGAGGATCAGTACTGGGCTGAAAGATGCAGCACTGAGGTCTCTCCTGATAACAGGTGAGTAAATCGGAATTCGTAGTTCGGCTGATTTTAGAGGAATATTTTAAAGTTCCAAAACTCCACACTTAGAAGAATTTCCAAGTGAAACCAGTCAATGTTAGCCTATGAAGGAAATTCAAGTTACCGGTAAGTACGGTTAAAATTACTTTTCAGGACCAGTACTGGGCTGAAAGATGCAGCACTGAGGTCTCTCCTGATAACAGGTGAGTAAATCGGAATTCGTATTTCGGCTGATTTTAGAGGAATATTTTAAAGTTCCAAAACTCCACACTTAGAAGAATTTCCAAGTGAAACTAGTCAATGTTAGCCTACGAAGGAAATTCAAGTTGCCGGTAAGTACGGTTAAAATTACTTTTGAGGATCAGTACTGGGCTGAAAGATGCAGCACTGAGGTCTCTCCTGATAACAGGTGAGTAAATCGGAATTCGTAGTTCGGCTGATTTTAGAGGAATATTTTAAAGTTCCAAAACTCCACACTTAGAAGAATTTCCAAGTGAAACCAGTCAATGTTAGCCTATGAAGGAAATTCAAGTTACCGGTAAGTACGGTTAAAATTACTTTTCAGGACCAGTACTGGGCTGAAAGATGCAGCACTGAGGTCTCTCCTGATAACAGGTGAGTAAATCGGAATTCGTATTTCGGCTGATTTTAGAGGAATATTTTAAAGTTCCAAAACTCCACACTTAGAAGAATTTCCAAGTGAAACTAGTCAATGTTAGCCTATGAAGGAAATTCAAGTTACGGGTAAGTACGGTTAAAATTACTTTTCAGGACCAGTACTGGGCTGAAAGATGCAGCACTGAGGTCTCTCCTGATAACAGGTGAGTAAATCGGAATTCGTATTTCGGCTGATTTTAGAGGAATATTTGCACAATGGTGAAGGGAGGGGCGGGGCCTGAGGTGGCATCTGTGCAAACGCGCCCCGTGGCGCGTTTTAAGTTGGGGGATTAAGTCCCCTTGAATCATGAGGGTCCCTACGGGCCAACTAGCCCACCAGGAACCTCCAGTATGCGCCAGGGGGCTGCGTTGCAGAGACATGTACAGAGGCCACACCACTTTTTACACCTCTCTGCAACACAGCTCTGTGGCGCTTTCTGGACGTACCTGTTGGGCTAGTTGGCCCCAGGGACCCTCAGGATTGAAGAGGATTTAATTCCCCATCTTAAAACGCGCCACGGGGCCTGTTTGCACACATGTCACCTGAAGCCCCGCCCCCTCCCTTCACCACTGTGCAAACGCGCCCCGTGGCGCGTTTTAAGTCGGGGGATTAACTCCCTTGAATCCTGAGGGTCCCTGGAGTCCAACTAGCCCACCATGTTCCTCCAAAAGCGCCACAGAGCTGCGTTGCAGAGAGGTGTAAAAGGGGCGTGGCCTCTGTACACCTCTCTGCAAGGCAGCCCCTGGCGCATACTGGAGGTTCCTGGTGGGCTAGTTGGCCCCAGGGACCCCCAGTATTCAAGGGGAATCGTTCCCCTCTGCAAACGCGCCAGGGGCGCGTTTGCAGAGTGGTGAAGGAAGGGGGCGGGGCCTGCGGGCCCGATCGTTTTTGTTTTTTTTTTCCCTGAAGGAGGGCCGTGTGGCCCCCTTCCTTTCCTATTTTTAGGCCCCGGGGACCCCATCCCCCGGGGCCTGGCCTCTCGTTGGGGACTGTGGGGGGTCCCCAAACCCCCACAGTCCCGCCGGCTCCCCGTGTCCTACGGGAGCCGGCATTGCTTTACACATGGGGAGCAGCTAACATGCTGCTCCCCATGTGGAAAAGCTGTCGGCTTTGGATATTGGAAGAGAGAGCAGGTTTCCCTGCTCTCTCTTCCAATATCCAAAGCAAGTTTGCAATGACAGGACGGGAGCCGCGAGGCTCAAACAGCAGTGTCCCGGGGGTAGGCACCCCGGGACACTGCAGGAGCCGGCCCTGGGGGGTGGCGGTCCCCAGGGCCATCAAGGGCTCCAGGAGGGGGGCCGCGCGGCCCCCTCCCTACATCGAGAAAGCCCCGGGAGGTGGTGGTCCCCGGGGCTTGGGGGTCCAAAACGGACCCCCATTTTCATTTTTCTTAGTGCCCCGGGAGGTGGTGGTCCCCGGGCGTGTGGGGCTGGAGCCCCCACACAGGTTTTTAAATATAAAAAGAAGCCCCGGGGAGGTGGTGGTCCCCGGGGCTGCGGGAGGGCTCAGAGCCCTCCCGCACCATTATCCATAAAGCCCCGGGGGTGGTGGTCCCCGGGGCTTGGGGGGCCTTAGAGGCCCCCCACACATAAATTAACCCCCCCCAGCATGCCCCGGGACTTGGCCCACCCGGGGGCCAGTGCTATCGAGCGCGGGAGACCGCGCTTCGATTTTTCGGCAGGGTTCGCGCTCCCTAACGCGCGTTAACTAACTATAACTGTCCCTAAAACCTATGGTTTTTTCAGTGAATTTCAAAGGTTTTTTAAATGCTAATTTCTAACTATAACGTGTCTGAAACCTATGGTTTTTCAGTGAATTTCAAAGGTTTTTAAATGCTAATTTCTAACTATAACGTGCCTGAAACCTATGGTTTTTTCAGTGAATTTCAAAGGTTTTTAAATGCTAATTTCTAACTATAACGTGCCTGAAACCTATGGTTTTTTCAGTGAATTTCAAAGGTTTTTAAATGCTAATTTCTAACTATAACGTGCTTGAAACCTATGATTTTTAAGTGAATTTCAAAGGTTTTTAAATGCTAGTTTCTAACTATGCCAACAGAGGTAGGACATGTGAAGAAAGAAGAAAAAACGCACAGAAAGAAGCAAAAGATGTGCAGAAAGAACCAACAGAGGAGCAGAAAGAGGCCTTGTTGCAAAATCATCCTGTGCCCACAACTTTTTCAGACGGGTACTGGTGGTAACTGACTCTGACTAACCAGAGGTGAAGGGAGGGGGCCTGAGGTGACATGTGTGCAAACGCGCCCCATGGCGCGTTTTAAGTTGCGGGATTAAGTCCCCTTGAATCCTCAGGGTCCCTGGGGCCCAACTAGCCCCCAGGTACCTACAGTTAGGACCACAGAGCTGAGTTGCAGAGAGGCGTTCCGAGGCCACGCACCTTTTTCACCTCTCTGCAACGCAACTCTGTTGTGCTTACTGAAGGTACCTGGTGGGCTAGTTGGCCCCCAGGATTCAAAGGGAATTGACTCCCCAACTTAAAGCGCACCACAGGGCGTGTTTGCGCACATGTCACCTGAGGCCCCGCCCCCTCCCTCCACCACTGTGCAAACGCGCCCCGTGGCGCGTTTTAAGTTGAGGGATTAGGTCACCTTGAGTCCCTGGGGCCCAACCAGCCCACCAGGTACTTCCAGTAAGCACCACAGGCCTGCGTTGCAACGCCTGTAACAAATTGTGCAGTTGTGTTTAGGTAGTGAAGAGGGTCGTGCTGGGGGTAGTGTTTTAGGGTTTAGGGTAGTGCAGTGGTGTTTGTGTAGTGTAGGGGGTCATGCTGGGGGTAGATTTAGGGTTTAGGGTAGTGCAGTGGTGTTTGTGTAGTGTAGGGGGTCATGCTGGGGGTAGATTTAGGGTTTAGGGTAGTGCAGTGGTGTTTGGGTAGTGTAGGGAGTCGTCCTGGGGGAGTGTTTTAGGGTTTAGGGTAGTACATTGGTGTTTGGGTAGTGTAGGGGTTGTGCTGGGGTTAGTGTTTTAGGGTTTTAGGGTTTAGGGTAGTGCAGTGGTGTTTGGGTAGTGTAGGGGGTCGTGCTGGGGGAGTGTTTTAGGGTTTAGGGCAGTGCAGTGGTGTTCGGGTAGTGTAGGGGGTCGTGCTGGGGGGAGTGTTTTAGGGTTTAGGGCAGTGCAGTCGTGTTCGGGTAGTGTAGGGGGTCGTGCTGGGGGAGTATTTTAGGGTTTAGGGTAGTGCAGTGGTGTTCGGGTAGTGTAGGGGGTCATGCTGGGGGTAGTGTTCTAGGGTTTAGGGCAGTGCAGTGGTGTTTGGGCAGTGTAGGGGGTCGTGCTGGGGGTGGTGTTTTAGGGTTTAGGGCAGTGCAGTGGTGTTCGGGCAGTGTAGGGGGTCGTGCTGGGGGTGGTGTTTCAGGGTTTAGGGCAGTGCAGTGGTGTTCGGGCAGTGTAGGGGGTCGTGCAGGGGGTGGTGTTTCAGGGTTTAGGGCAGTGCAGTGGTGTTCGGGCAGTGTAGGGGGTCGTGCAGGGGTGGTGTTTCAGGGTTTAGGGCAGTGGTGTTCGGGCAGTGTAGGGGGTCATGCTGGGGGTGGTGTTTCAGGGTTTGGGGCAGTGCAGTGGTGTTCGAGCAGTAAAGGGGTCATGCTGGGGGTGGTGTTTCAGGGTTTAGGGCAGTGCAGTGGTGTTCGGGCAGTGTAGGGGCGGTGCAGGGGGTGGTGTTTCAGTGTTTAGGGCAGTGCAGTGGTGTTCGGGCAGTGTAGGGGGTGGTGCAGGGGTGGTGTTTCAGGGTTTAGGGCAGTGCAGTGGTGTTCGGGCAGTGTAGGGGGTCGTGCAGGGGGTGGTGTTTCAGGGTTTAGGGCAGTGCAGTGGTGTTCGGGCAGTGTAGGGGGCGGTGCAGGGGGTGGTGTTTCAGGGTTTAGGGCAGTACAGTGGTGTTCAGGCATTGTAGGGGGTGGTGCTGGGGCTGGTGTTTCAGGGTTTAGGGCAGTGCAGTGGTGTTCGGGCAGTGTAGGGGGTCGTGCTGGGGCTGGTGTTTCAGGGTTTAGGGCAGTGCAGTGGTGTTCGGGCAGTGTAGTGGGTCGTGCTGGGGCTGGTGTTTCAGGGTTTAGGGCAGTGCAGTGGTGTTCGGGCAGTGTAGGTGGTCATGCTGGGGCTGGTGTTTCAGGGTTTAGGGCAGTGCAGTGGTGTTCGGGCAGTGTAGGGGGTCTTGCTGGGGCTGGTGTTTCAGAGTCTAGGGCAATGCAGTGGTGTTCGGGCAGTGTAGGGGGTCTTGCTGGGGCTGGTGTTTCAGGGTTTAGGGCAGTGCAGTGGTGTTCGGGCAGTGTAGGGGGTCGTGATGGGGGTGGTGTTTCAGGGTTTAGGGCAGTGCAGTGGTGTTCGGGCAGTGTAGGGGGTCGTGCTGGGGCTAGTGTTTCAGGGTTTAGGGCAGAGCGATGGTGCTCAGGCAGTGTAGGGGGTTGTGCTGGGGGTGATGTTTCAGGGTTTAGGGCAGTGCAGTGGTGTTAGGGCAGTGTAGGGGGTCATGCTGGGGTGGTGTTTCAGGGTTTAGGGCAGTGCAGTGGTGTTCCGGCAGTGTAGGGGGTCGTGCAGGGGGTGGTGTTTCAGGGTTTAGTGCAGTGGTGTTCGGGCAGTGTAGGGGGTCGTGCTGGGGTGGTGTTTCAGGGCTTAGGGCAGTGCAGTGGTGTTCGGGCAGTGTAGGGTGTCGTGCTGAGGGGTGGTGTTTCAGGGTTTAGGGCAGTGCAGTAGTGTTTGGGCAGTGTAGGGGGTCGTGCAGGGGGTGGTGTTTCAGGGTTTAGGGCAGTGCAGTGGTGTTCGGCCAGTGTAGGTAGTCTTGCTGGGGGTGGTGTTTCAGGGTTTAGGGCAGTGCAGTAGTTTTCGGGCAGTGTAGGCGGTCGTGCTGGGGCTGGTGTTTCAGGGTTGAGGGCAGTGCAGTGGTGTTTGGGCAGTGTACGGGGTTGTGCTGGGGCTGGTGTTTCAGGGTTTAGGGCAGTGCAGTGGTGTGCGGGCAGTGTACGGGGTTGTGCTGGGGCTGGTGTTTCAGGGTTTAGGGCAGTGCAGTGATGTTCGGGCAGTGTAGGGGGTCATGCTGGGGTGGTGTTTCAGAGTTTAGGGCAGTGCAGTGGTGTTCAGGCAGTGTAGGGGTTGTGCTGGGGCTGGTGTTTCAGGGTTTAGGGCAGTGCAGTGGTGTTCGGGCAGTGTAGGGGGTCTTGCTGGGGGTGGTGTTTCAGGGTTTAGGGCAGTGCAGTGGTGTTCGGGCAGTATAGGGGGTCTTGCTGGGGGTGGTGTTTCAGGGTTTAGGGCAGTGGTGTTCGGGCAGTGTAGGGGTCTTGCTGGGGGTGATGTTTCAGGGTTTAGGGCAGTGCAGTGGTGTTCGGGCAGTGTAGGGGGTCTTGCTGGGGGTAGTGTTTCAGGGTTTAGGGCGGTGCAGTGGTGTTCGTGCAGTGTAGGGGGTCGTGCTGGGGGTGGTGTTTCAGGGTTTAGGGCAGTGCAGTAGTGTTCGGGCAGTGTAGGGGGTCGTGCAGGGGGTGGTGTTTCAGGGTTTAGGGCAGTGCAGTGGTGTTCTGGCAGTGTAGGGGGTCATGCTGGGGGTGGGGTTTCAGGGTTTAGGGCAGTACAGTGGTGTTCGGGCAGTGTAGTGGGTCATGCAGGGGTGGTGTTTCAGGGTTTATGGCAGTGTAGGGGGTCGTGCTGGGGCTGGTGTTTCAGGGTTTAGGGCAGTGCAGTTGTGTTCGGGCAGTGTAGGGGGTCTTGCTGGGGGTGGTGTTTCAGGGTTTAGGGCAGTGGTGTTCGGGCAGTGTAGGGGGTCTTGCTGGGGGTGATGTTTCAGGGTTTAGGGCAGTGCAGTGGTGTTCGGGCAGTGTAGGGGGTCTTGCTGGGGGTAGTGTTTCAGGGTTTAGGGCAGTGCAGTGGTGTTCGTGCAGTATAGGGGTCGTGCTGGGGATGGTGTTTCTGGGTTTAGGGCAGTGCAGTAGTGTTCGAGCAGTGTAGGGGGTTGTGCAGGGGGTGGTGTTTCAGGGTTTAGGGCAGTGCAGTGGTGTTCGGGCAGTGTAGGGGGTTGCGCTGTGGGTGGTGTTTCAGGGTTTAGGGCAGTGCAGTGGTGTTAGGGCAGTGTAGGTGGTCATGCACGGGGTGGTGTTTCAGGGTTTAGGGCAGTGCAGTGGTGTTCGGGCAGTGTAGGGTGTTGTGCTAGGGCTGGTGTTTCAGGGTTCAGGGCAGTGCAGTGGTGTTCAGGCAGTGTAGGGGGTCGTGCTGAGGCTGGTGTTTCACAGTTTAGGGCAGTGCAGTGGTGTTCGGGCAGTGTAGGGGGTCGTGCTGGGGCTGGTGTTTCAGGGTTTAGGGCAGTGCAGTGGTGTTCGGGCAGTGTAGGCGGTCGTGCTGGGGCTGGTGTTTCAGGGTTTAGGGCAGTGCAGTGGTTTTCAGGCAGTGTAGGGGGTCGTGCTGGGGCTGGTGTTTCAGGGTTTAGGGCAGTGCAGTGGTGCTCGGGCAGTGTAGGGGGTCGTGCTGGGGGTGATGTTTCAGGGTTTAGGGTAGTGCAGTGGTGTTCAGGCAGTGTAGGGGGTCGTGCAGGGGCTGGTGTTTCAAGGTTTAGGGCAGTGCAGTGGTGTTCGGGCAGTGTAGGGGGTCGTGCTGGGGCTGGTGTTTCAGG
>CAWUFW010032014.1:0-14578 GCA_963921515.1 Calotriton arnoldi | reverse complement strand
TATATTCACTGAAAAAACCATAGGTTTCAGGGGCGTTATAGTTAGTTGGACATTTCACTCGTACAAAACCATAGAAATTCCCCGTGATAGTTAGTTCAGCTAACTATAACTCGCGCGCCCGCAATGCACTGCTGATGACGTCACATATTACATCACTCATGACATGGTCAGTGACATCACTGATGACATCACTGATGACATCATCCTTGTGATAGAGTGGCAGACCTCCTCTCACCCTAATATAACCTTTGATACACACACTCAAAAATACAAACTAACATTTTCAAAACAATGGACATACCAATACCAGTTACAACACACCTATTCAGTAATTCCAAGATCTACACACACATCCACTCATTCACCAACAGTCCCCATACAGTCACTCATACATGTACTCACTCATCATATGTACTCATACACCTACACATCCTGTTACACACCGCCACTCATCCATAGAGTTACTCACACACATAGTCACACATGCAAACAAAGTATCAAACATCCATTTACTTGCATATACAGTTATACACACACTACCACACTTACTTCTACAGAAACTTACACATACTTACTCTCTTAAACAATCACTTATAGAAACACCTACTTATTTGTACAGGAACTCTTCCAATCTCTCACTCTCACATATACTCACTTATATACACCAATACTCACATATACTAGTTTAAAACATATGTAGTTACTCATAAATACACTATTGAGACAGTCATTCACTCACTAACACACCCATACACATACTCATCCACCTATACAGTCCTGCACACATGCTGTCTTCAACACATACAAACAGTGAGTTACTCATTCATGCATCTATGCACTAAGTAATACCCCTCACCGAACCATACAGACACTCAGACACTCATACTGATACTCAAAAGACCAACTAATAACCTATATAGACACTCATGTAGCTACTCACCAACCCATGCAGCCACTTATACACAAAGTGAGAGACTGATACAGATATTTTCATATTTAAACATTACTCACTAACCCATGTATTCACTAAGATACACTTAGTCAGTTATACAATCAATTTTACAAAAAAAATCATCCATTTAGACACTTAGGGGCCCATTACGATGGCGGGCGGAAGCACTACCGCCGTGCTGGCGGATGCAAAACCACCAGTTACCGCCAGCACGCAGCAGTCCACACGCCCGCCCAATTACGATGCGAAAAGCAGGCCAAACACCGCCGGCAAGCCAGCAACACCGTCCGCCATCAAAGTGCGCCCGCACACGTAGCGGCGCAGTACAACTGACACACACCGTCCGACGAAACACGTCCCGCCCGGCGCATAAATTACGATGCCGCAAACAAACGGCTCCCACGGCAAAGAGACACCGCACGTGAAAGAGAGGCGGAAACACGGACGCAGAGCACGGACAACGAAGAAGCGGCACCCCGGGCATGAATCCAGCACTGCAGGCCCTTCCCATGCTTCTGCTGATGCACCACCAAGGACGCAACGTACCGCGGAGACGCAGGTAGGCACACACACAACAAGTGCACGCAAACAGCGCACACAGTGCAAGGGCGGAAAAGCGGACAACCCCCACCAGCGCGTGTACACTACACATCCACCATCGCATCCACATATGACACACAGGCCAAATCCTAACATCGCGGAACACATGTGTACACACCACCTGGGACTAGGAACCAACCACCCCGTCACGGCCCCAAAGCGGCGATGACGCCGCCACACATGCGCACAACGCAGAGGCCAACCGCAGCGCCATGCATGCGTCGCACACAGACACAGGGACACAACCAAGCAGCACACACACCAGCCCCACCCCAAACGCACATGACACGTGACAGGCCGGCCACAGACATGTCCCCAACGCCCAATTCACGGACAACACCCAACGCCACACAAACGACGCACACATGTCAGTGAAGTCACGCAACAGCAGGACACACCCCAGTGTAACAAACATGGCGAAGCACACAGCGGCGGCAACACCAACTAGGAGAAGCAGGGCCCCTTCGGGAAGAGGAACGCCAGTACCACACTGAAAAACCCATACCACCCTGCACATATGAACAAGACACATGAAACGGAACACCAAAGAGCCCGGGGACCGACAACAGGTGGCCCAAGAATTACATCCACACACAAGGCCCAACGCAGAGCGGAAAGGCAGCCTGCCGCCCACACAAGGGAGAGCAGACAGCACTGAATGACCTTCCATTCCAACACCGAAACCACAGCCCTACGACAGAAGCCGGTGAATACAGCCATTGTCCAAGAATAGACCAACACAGGCATGCCGAGGAGACCGACCACACGGCAGATAGCGCATATCACAGAAGCACACAACGGACGGGGAAGAAAGAAGAAAACACTCCCCCATGTCGGCCACATGCAAGTTAATTGGAAGGAGTCACACAGCACCGACCTTGAACTGTCTGAGAAGCATGTGGGAAGAGGGCCCGTGTCCTCCAAACAAGCCAACAGAACACAAGTCCTGTCTCCCCACGACTACACAGAGCTCACAGCAACCCCGGAGCGTGCACATTGCAGACTGCACACACAGCCGGAGCACGCCACCTCTACGAACCGCTGCGAAATGGCAACCGCAACACACCTACCCAACTACGCCGAAGAGCTCAAGCTGTACCAAACCAGCACGATACATACATTGGGATGCGATCTCCTGTCCCTGCTGAACGTAAGTTACCGACTGACTTACCGCATCACATTGTTCAGCTGCGTCATGCCCGTCTTCTACTGTCGGAGGTGTCCCTACCAGCATCCAGTCGAGATATGCCTCTCCAACCCGGCATGTCTGAAGGCGGACCTGCTACCACTACTCCTCCCTCTGGACGCACACGACAGGGCCTGCTCTGCCTATGGGGGCATGGCGTATGTGGCCAACATCGCACGCGCACTGAAATGGAACCACTGTGCCTCCACACGACGGATCATCGAGAACAGCTACATCGAATGTCACCCAGCATGCCCCATCATGGTCCTCCAAGGGACAACCTACGAACAACACCTTGACAGCCACCATCCGCTTCATTGGCTGGCAAACATGTACACCACCAATGACATGGAAGCCCTGCTGGACGGCATCGCATACCTGTCAACCTGTAAATACGTCGGACCACAACGCAGGTTCCCCGAGTGACCTATGAAGTCCAACCCCGCACCCATGCTCAGCTTCCGCACGGACTGGCCAGTCACCACCACAACAGCCATACCAAACGACCGGCAACTGTAACCACACCATCAACGACATCGCCATGACATCGGATATGACCGGGACATGCACACTGTTCCCCATCACATCCAGGAACACCGCATGCATCGTGGGAGGCAGTGGCATGGGCTCTGTGCATCGCACCCACATGGACGGAACTGCATGAACAACCAGGACACGACATGGATCCAGCGCACATGGACACACACACCGCTCAGTGGACATGAATAGGTCGCCTGGAGTCTGTGGGTGCTGCACCCTCCCACCCCCGCCCCGGGAATCCCATACCAGGACCTTTGCATGGACGACAAGTGCATACAACAACAACACGACCCCAGTGACTGTGACATGTCCAGTAACCACCACAGTGCAACAACAAGTGGCACGCCGCTGCATGCACGCAAGCACATGCCCTGATGTCATCTCACATGCACGCGTGCATGAGGAACAACCGCAGCAAACCTGTCACATGGAACTGAGATGGACTGTGCCCATGATGCCGAGCGGTCTGGTAGGCTACATGTATACCGTCTGTGTCAAAGTCCGCAGCTCCGCAGCTATACGTAAATGTACATTAGCACAGCCTTGGCCAAGCAGATGTAACCCCACACCCTATCCCATTTGTAATCATGCTCAGTATATCCTCAACATGTATTCCGCTGCCAGTAGTGTCCACTATACTGCATCACAGAGGACAGAAGACTCAATATAATGTTTGAAACCAGAACTGTCTCCGCTGACTCATTTCACAAGTACGAATGAGAGAGGATGAGAGTATGTGAAGTACACGGCAGTCGTGACATGACCATGTAGTCCACTGGTATTGGATGTCAACGCAAATGAGTAGCACTACTGTGGAAGACACACATGTGTCGTGTGAAGTCGTATGGACGCAGTGCTCAGGTGGGTGGGTGCGACGGGTAGATGCGCACATGCCAAGTTGGAGCACGCCGTGTTGGGAGGGCTCATGAACAGTACACCACCGCTTCCCTGGGCATTGTGAGAGGACACCTGTCGGGGAGTGAACACGTGTGTGCACAGCAGCCGGGCACACGTACAAAGCGGTACCAGGCGCACCTCAGCCCACCCTCTGTGGACAAGCTGGATCCTGTTGTGCGCCCGCCATGCCCCTTGACAAGGCACACACAGCCCCAGTCGACCAGGTGTAACCCCAACATAGTCAATCCGCACAGGCGATACAGGGCACGGGATGGCAGTGGAGCATGGTGTGTGAGAGGTCTCCTCGCGCTCCTCCTGGTCATATCACGCAGGCAATAGAACCTCAACGTCCAGCATGGCCAAAAGTCAAATGGAAGTGTAGGGGACGCACCACAGCACGAGCAGCACTGACGTCACGGGAGGTGGCTCGCACCATCCCATCCATTGCCCATCATACCAACCACGCCACATGCCATTGCGACTAAGTGCAAGCGCGTGCGCCACCACCCCTGAGCCCTCCCCAGAGAGGCCAAAGAGTGAATGTGTGGGCCATCAGCCACAGACGGACGCGGCCTGGCCGCAAGGGCAGCCACAGCCACTGGGTGTCGCAGGTGGCGGATCCGGAAGGCGAAGACTGTGATGCATAGTCCATGCAGGCCGGGTCTCCATTTGGGGCACCACGCAGGTGGACGGCGTCCCGCCACACATCATACCCTGGACCCACACATACACTCCTTGCCCTCTCTGGTGCGAGCTTGGGGCTGCCTGTGCAAGCGCTAGCCTCGCAGGTGAGCATGCATATTGGGGGGCGAGGGAGGACATGAGGGCTGGGGTGAAGATGACTGTATCACTGTCAGTTAGTACAAGGGATGACCCAGATGTGGAAAGGAAGAGACGTGTCCCGTGTGTACTGCAACTAGTCGCCAATCCAACTACCCCCATGTCCGGAATGTAAGCCCGCACCTAGGCCCGCCCATCCGCCACATCGAACATACCACCAGCACGACTACCTTCCCATTCGAAACACTGACTGGGGGTGGCGACCAGTGAACAATCATGTGTAGCCTACCCACGCGTACATGTGGGCCCTCCATGATCCATGTCACCTGCGGCAAAGACATGACATGCGCAATGAGGGAAGTGAGGAGAGCTGTCCGCCCCACGGCTAAGGTGATGGCCGCCATGCATTTCTTCGCCACTGGGTCATTCCAGCACACAGTGGGCAGTGGAGGAGGGATGTCCCAGCCCATGTTCAGCAAGGTGCTGAGGGATGTACTGGCAGCCATGATGCTGTACCGGAACAGGTACATCAGATTCCCCAGGGCTCGTGAATTGGCGGCAGTGAAGGGTGCATTCTATGCCCTTGGCAGAATCCCACACGTCGTGGGAGCCATTGACTGCACTCATGTTGGCCTTGTTCCACCACAGGCCACTGAGCACCTGTACCGCAACAGGAAGCACACGCACTCCCTGAATGTGCAAGTGGTGTGCCTTGCGGACATGGTGATCACCCACGTGTGTGCCAAGTTTCCAGGCTCGGCACATGACGCACACATAATGCGCAACAGCATCTTGCCACGACTGATGGCCAATCTGCAACAGGATCGTGCCTGTATTGTCGGTGAGTATGTGGAGTGGTGTAGCGTGCTGGTTGTGCGATGCTGTCCCCTGTCCAGTTGGAATAGCAACGGTTCTCTGTGTCCCTCACACCCAGGTGACTCTGCGTATCCGAATGGGGCATGGCTGCTCAGTCCATTGAGGAATCCTCGCACCCCAGCAGACGATCGATACAATGAGGCACATGGGAGGACCAGACGTGTGGTCGAGCGTACCTTTGGCCTCCTCAAGTCCAGGTTCAGGTGCCTGGACCGCACCGGGGGTGCACTGGCGTACTCCCCACAGAAGGTGTGCCAGATAGTGGTGGCGTGCTGCATGCTGCACAATCTGGCCATTCGGAAGCAGATCCCCCTCATTGTGGATGACGGAGATCAACCAGGGCCCCAGCCCGCAGACCAGGACAGCTCGAGTGAGGTGGACAGCGGAGAGGAGGAAGCTGGGAATGTGCGCCAGCAGCTCATCGCCCGCTACTTCACTTGACGGTGAGTGTCCATGTACGACGGATGATGTGTCTGTATCTATGCAGGTGTGTGTGTGCTGTGTCAGGGTGGCCGTATGTTCACTGCGTGCAGTGTGTCAACGCTCCATGGCCAGGGTAGTATGCCACTGTTGGTGACTGTGGCATTGTGCCCTATTGCTCTGTGCGATGTGTGTACATTGCTTGTAGTTGTTGACATGTACTGTGTGATGGGTGTGTGACACACTCATTGAATGTGCTCCTGTTCTGTCTCCCACCCCTAGGTCCCTACAGGCCCTCCGGATTCCATTTCCATGCCACGCATCAAGTGCCTTTCCGCCCAAGGTGGCCGTTGTATTCCGTACAATAAAGACACAGGGCACAAACAGCAGTTAGTGAAAAAGGTGCATTTATTACAAACTGTGACATGTGATTGTGTGTAAGGTGATGACAAAAGTGGTGCGTGCAGTGACAATGAGCTGTCGGTCATGGCTGCGTGATGATCAGGGTGTACCCACTGGTTCTATGTCCATAGTCCAACACACACATGCCATCCAGATGGCTGTGTGGAGTGGGATCATAGAGCAAGTCAATGCAGTGGCTGGTCAAGGAAGGCTGGCGGAAGGCTGGCTGGCTGCCTCACTTGCGACTGGAGCGTGCGAAGTCCTCCCGGGAGATCTGTTTCCTCTTCGGACGGCCCCTTCCACGTTTGGGAGGGGGAGTGTGGTGGCGACCTGCTGGTGGTGGGTGAGGTGTGCTCACTGGCTGTGGACGCAGGGGAAGTGGACACTGCTGCCCGAGCCTGCGCCCTAGCAGGTGGTGGCGGAGGTGGTGTTGCTGGCCTTGCCTGTGACCCCACCGCCACCACCAGCTGGCCCATGAGGTCCACGAGTTGGTCCATACGGGACACGAATTGGCCCATATGGGCGTCCATGGACCTCAGCACCCCCAGCACCTCCCGCGTGTCAGTAGCAGACCTGGCCCATTGTCCTTGGGCCTCTTCATAGGCCCCAAGGACTCTGGCCATTTGAGGCAGGGCATGGCTCCCAGGGGAGGCTGGCGTTTCCCTGACCCTGCTCCTCCTACCAGTCCTGCTGCCACCGGCCTGCCCACTAGCCACATTGCTCACCACGGTCCTCGCTGTGGCTCCCAGGGTGGATCCAGTCGGGCCGGGCCACCACCTGCGCTGGGGCTGGTGCCAGCGAAGACGTGGTGGTGGTGGAGGCGGTGGTGGTCGGTGCGGCGATGGTGGCGGCTGCGGCAGTGGTAGTGGCCGCAATGACCGTGGGTGTGGCCGCAACGACAGTGGCAGCAGGGGACTGGGACTGTTCAGCATCCCTGGATGATGGGTTGGTGGGTAGGAGGGGTCCTGGGAGCGGCTGGGCCCTGCCACGCCAGATGGGCCAGCTTGGTGGTCCGTGTCCGAAGAGGTGGACAGATCCTCCAGATCCGTGTGTCCTCGTTGGGGGCTTGTAGGCTGGCTGTGCTGGCTGCTGTCTCCATCCCCAGCGTCCAGCAGTTCGTCACCTGTGGAGAGAATGAGATTTGTTATTGTGTTGCACCTGGCGAAGTATGTATTAGTCGTCTGACATTGGCAGTTCGTGCAATCTCGTACATGGGTTTCCCGGAGGCGAGTGTGTGGCTGTGGCATCTGTAGGTGTGTGTGCTAGGCAATGGGACTGTGTGCTGTGCACATGTGGCATGGGACGGATTGGCCATGCCGATGGGTGTGTTGCTTTGCCCCTACTCATTGTGACTCTGGTGTATGCGGGCTCCTGGCCCATCCTGGGTCTGGTTTGTACTTTGCTTTTGGGGTTCAAATGGAACGCTTAGGAACGCATATGGCAACATGGGGGCCATGCCCCAGATTCGCATTTGGGATGGAATATGCTTTTGGGGTTCAAATGGAACGCTTAGGAACGCATATGGCAACATGGGGGCCATGCCCCAGATTCGCATTTAGGATGGAATATGCTTTTGGGGTTCAAATGGAACGCTTTAGGAACGCATATGGCAACATGGGGGCCATGCCCCAGATTCGCATTTGGGATGGAATATGCTTTTGGGGTTCAAATGGAACGCTTAGGAACGCATATGGCAACATGGGGGCCATGCCCCAGATTCGCATTTGGGATGGAATATGCTTTTGGGGTTCAAATGGAACGCTTAGGAACGCATATGGCAACATGGGGGCCATGCCCCAGATTCGCATTTGGGATGGAATATGCTTTTGGGGTTCAAATGGAACGCTTAGGAACGCATATGGCAACATGGGGGCCATGCCCCAGATTCGCATTTGGGATGGAATATGCTTTTGGGGTTCAAATGGAACGCTTAGGAACGCATATGGCAACATGGGGGCCATGCCCCAGATTCGCATTTGGGAGGGTATATGCTTTTGGGGTACATGCTGTGAGCCATGGGTGCCGAACGTGACATGTGTTGTGGCAGCATGACAGTGCATGGTCTGAGGTGTGTGCATGCCTGACATGCCCTGCATATTTGCTGTCTGTTGTGGTTACTGGACATGGCATTGGACGCATCGTTATGAGTGAGTGATAGTTGTGTGCCAGCCAACGTATTGCAGTTGTCCCATCTCCTTGGTGTGCGTGCTGCCCTGTGCCATGTGCATCACTGCAGTGCTCGGGGGGTGTGGCCCATGTTGTGTGTTGTTGCTCACAGTGTGTCGTGCGCTTAATTGACTTCTGGCACATGGTTGGTCATGGGCATGTGTCTTAGCGTGACTGCTGTATGTGTGGCAGCTGTGCGGATGACATGCCTTTCATGAGACTGGGGCTGACGGATGGGATGGATGGTATGTTGTATGTGCATGGTGTGTCTGTGTGTTTGATGGGTTCAGTGGTGTTCGTGTGCATTTCTGTTGTTCCGCTCTGTTGCGTCTAGTGTTGTTTGTCTTACATAGGCGTAGTTGTGGGGTGTGTGGTTGACAGGCAGTAGGGGCTACATGGACAGGACTTCAATGGTGTTTCGGTTGTGTGTGATGAGTTGCACAGTGGCTGCCGTGTGGGACTATGTTCAGTGTGGCTTGTGCATGCAGACGTGGCTCCTTGGGTGTTGCTATGTCTGTGATGGGTCATGTGGGGTGTGAGTCTGCTGTTCATGTCCGTGTGCACATTGTTCACTTGTTCGTGACGGTGGGCGGTGCTGCGTGTTCGTGTGCTACGTGACATGTCCCATGTGTTGGTGGTGTTATGGTCCTCATGCCTCCAGTAATCCAGCCCTGTCCAGTTTCCCACCTGCAAGTTGTTCGTGCGTGCACTGTACTGGATGCCACATGGCTCTTAGCGGGGGTGCTCCATGTTGCAGGTCTGTGGGGGTGGGGGGTGTAGTGGGTCGTGGGGGTGGCTGTACACCCACTGACACCGATTGCTGTGGACCGTGATGTCTGCCTTTCGGCTGTCGTTGTGCACTGCGGTGGCTGACACGTGGGTGTGGGGTGTGGGGGATGCTCCTCCTTGCTGTGCTGTGGGACTGGGGCCTGGTGTGTGTTGTACTTGGGCTGTCCACCGTCCCACCCACTGCACTTTGTGTTCCTGCCACTTACCTGTTACTTGTCGGTTGGTGCAGCTGTGCCTGACACATGGGTGTGGGGAGTGCTCCACCTTGCTGGTCTGTGGGAGTGGGGGCCTGGTGGGTGTTGTACTTCAGCTGTCCCCCTCCGACCCACTGCACTTTGTGTTCCTGCCACTTACCTGTTACTTGTCGGTTGGTGCAGCTGTGCCTGACACATGGGTGTGGGGAGTGCTCCACCTTGCTGGTCTGTGGGAGTGGGGGCCTGGTGGGTGTTGTACTTCAGCTGTCCCCCTCCGACCCACTGCACTTTGTGTTCCTGCCACTTACCTGTTACTTGTCAGTTGGTGCAGCTGTGGCGGACACATGGGTGTGGTGGGTGCTCGTTGTGGCGCTTCTGGCATATTTGGGGACCTGTTGGTGGTTACGTGGCTGGCTTAGTGTACACATGTCCCCACGCATCTTGCAGTTGTTCGGTTTGGGCTGTGTGTGGTGGTGTCTGTTGCATGTGTGTGTGATGTGTTGTGTATTGTGTGCTGGACATGGGGGTGTTTGTCCCTGGGAGCTGTGGCATGGTGGTTGCGCATGTGAGTACATAGCGGTGTGCTAGTATACATTAGTTTGTACTTACCAGCCTCCACTCCCCTGCTAATCCGGCGAGGATCTCCGGATGGATTACGACTCGCACCTTCTCCTCCCACGCTTTGAAGGTCTTAAAGAGCGCGGGATTCCCTCCGCCAGTGACGGCAGCCAGCTCTCTGTTTTTGCCCTCCTTCTTCTTGACCAGGCTCTTTACGTCATTCCAACGTTTGTTTATTTCACCTCTGTTCCTGGGCAGGGTCCCGACTGCATTGACCTGGTCTACGATCCGGGTCCACATTCTGTTTCTGGTGGCTAGTGGTGTGTGCTGGACCATGTTCCCATAGATTTGTGGGTACACCTTGATGATCTCGTCGACCATGACCGTCAGCTCCATGGGCGTGAACTTGGGCATCCTTTGTGGTGCCATGGTGTTTGTGGTGCTGGTGCGGTGTGTGTTGTGTAATGTGCAGGGGGTTTGTGGTGCCGGGGTGTGGTGGTGGTGGTGGTGGTGGTGGTGGTGTTTGGTGGTGGTGGTGGTGGTGGTGGTGGTAGTGATGTGTGCGTTTCTGTGGTGTGCTGCTGTCCTTGCTGTGTCACTGTGTCCTCTCCTCTCCTCTCTGGTTTGCAATGTAGCAAGGGGTTGTGGTCTGTGGGAGTGCTGCTTTTGTACTCACCTATGTGGGTGTGTCCTCATGGTCTGTTGTTTTCAGGTGTGTTGTGTCTGGGGTTCTGGCCTTTGTATTTTTTGTTTGTCCGGGGGGTGTTTTCGGGATGTGTACTGTGCTTGTGTATTTGTGCGTGCCTTGCTGTGTGGACTTGTTGGCCATGTTGTGTGCTATTGGTTTTGTGTGCGGATGGTTTCTGTGCAGGTACGTGGGCGCCATGGCTTCTGCCGTGTCGATTCTCATCGGCGTTGTTTGCGCTGGCGGGCGGTATTTTTGTTGTTTTTCCGCGCTCATGGCGGTGCGATCGTAATTTCACGTGCGGTGTGTCGGCCGTGTGGGCGGGCGGTTTTGTGTTGTCGTGCGTGTTTCCGTCCGTGGCGGGCGGTTTGACTCCGACTCGGACGATGGCGGGCGGTATTTTGTATGATTTTTCGCCGATGGCGGTTTTCAGTTTGTGTACTCATAATGGCGTGGTCGGTGTTCAGGCGGTGTGTGCGGGCGGATTTTTGCCGCTTCCATGCCTGGCGGATTTTTTTACGCCGGGTATCGTAATGTGCCCTTATATACCCATTTATTCTTCCATCGACCTTGAGATATACATATATAAAACATATTTAATTTTCCGAAAAACACAACTTCACTGGTCCTATAACTACCTACTGGCGACCGCCAGTAGGTAATAATATATATACTTAATTATATTCTTTAATAATTATTTTAATAACTTATAAATTGTTAAAAACATTTGATAAATTATAAATACATATATACACATACAACAATAATATAAATAAAAATATATTTAACAAATTAAAAAACTTACAATAATTTTTAATCTTTTTAAAATTACTTATATACTACATTAAGTAAAACAATACAGAAAATATTGGATAGCGGAGGGAATAAAATTACTATTCCAACTCAAGACAGTGCAACAGTAGGGATAGTGTTGGATAGCGTAGGGGTAAAAATTACTATTCCAACTCCAGTGAGTGTAACAGTAGAGAAAGTGTTGGATAGCGTAGGATTACAATTACTATTCCAACTCCAGAGAGTGTAACAGTAGGGAAAATGTTGGATAGCGTAGGGGTTAAAATTACTATTCCCACTCCAGTGAGTGCAAAAGTAGGGAAAGTGTTGGATAGCGTAGGGGTTAAAATTACTATTCCAACTCCAGTGAGTGTAACATTAGGGAAATTGTTGGATAGCGTAGGGGTTAAAATTACTATTCCAACTCCAGTGAGTGTAACATTAGGGAAATTGTTGGATAGCGTAGGGGTTAAAATTACTATTCCAACTCCAGTGAGTGTAACATTAGGGAAATTGTTGGATAGCGTAGGGGTTAAAATTACTATTCCCACTCCAGTGAGTGCAACAGTAGGGAAAGTGTTGGATAGCGTAAGGGTTAAAATTAACATACTTATTAAATAAATTTTTTTTTTAATTAATTATCATAAAAATATTATTAAATACCAATAAAAACATATTTACTTAAATAACATTAAATTACTTCCCACCCTATTCTCCTGTAAACACAAACTACGCTCATTAAATAATTTTACATAATTAATTTAATAAACAAATAATTAATTCATAACAATTAATTACAAATTATAAAATAATTAACAATAAATTATCAATACAAATAAATAAAAATAAAAAATTACTTTATTATTATTAATTTACTTCCCACTCTATTCCCCTATAAACACATATTGCACTGCACATAAAAAATAACACAATTCATATAATTATCAATTATTCAATTAATAAAAATTTATTTAAAATTAATAATTAATTAATTACAAATTAATAATTAATTAACAATAAATTAATAATAAATACTAATAAATTAAAATTAATAATTACTTAATAATAAATTAATTCCCACCCTATTCACCTATGAACCCACAACCTGCTGCACATAAAAAATAACAAAATTAATATAATTATCAATTAATCAATTAATAAAAAGTAATTAATAATTAATTAACAATAAATTAATAATAAATACCAATACATTACAATTAATAATTACTTAATTAAAATAAATTACTTCCCACCCTATTCCTCTATAAACCCACAACCTCCTCTGAATAAATATTTACACAATTAATATTATCAATTAATAAAAATTAAGTACCAATTAATAATTAATCATGAATAAATTAATATTAAATACTAATAATTTAAAATTAATAATTACTTAATTATAATAAATTACTTCCCACCCTATTCCCTATAAACCCACAACCCACTCCGAATAATTATTTACACAATAAATATAATCAATCAATAAAAATTAATTACCAATTAATAATTAATTAAAAATAAATTAATTATCAATACCAATAAATAAAAAATAATATTTAATTATTCATAATTAAATTACTTCCCACCCTATTCCCCTCTAAACCCACAACCCGCTACGGAACTAAAACGCAAAATTTAATTAAAATAAATTAATAATTGCTAAAAATATTATTTAATTTAATATAATTAAATTACTTCCCACCCTATTCCCCTATAAACCCAACAACCCGCTATGATACTGAAACCCAAAATTTACTTTAAAAAAAATTACTAACTTCTAAACATTTAGGGGCCCATTACGATGGCGGGCGGACTTTGTCCGCCCGCCACCGCAACGGAGCCAGGGACCGCCTGCTGACGTCGCGGCGGTCTCGCCAGGCACATTATGATGCGCCCGCCACACTGGCGGGCGCATCCCGCATATTATACATTGCGGCGGGCGGTGCTGTCAGCAGCACCCGCCGCAAGGTACAAAATGCATGTTGTGCTTTTGCATGCACAACGTGACAGGCACCGCGCGGTGCCTGCCACCTTGTGCATGCAACTGCAGGGGGGTACCATAGGTAGCCCCCATGTGCACCCCCACCCCTCAACATCCTGGGGGCCCGTAACGGGCCCCCAAATGCGACTACCGCCTGCCTTTTCATGGCGGTAATGCCGCCATGAAAAGGCACCTCTCCGCCTACATCCTAATATGGATGGCGGTGTCTCACAGACACCGCCACCATATTAAGGCCGTTACCGCACGGTCGACAATTCGACAAGCGGAAACGCGGCGGGCGGTATTTCCATCCGCCGCTGACCCCCAGCCATGCTAATATGGTGGGGGGTAAATGGGTGGCGGGCGGAGGAAAATGGAGGGCGGATCGCCACCGCCATGCGGGCGGTGGCGATCCGCCCTCCATCGTAATGACCCCCTTAATACATATATTTAAAAATAAATAAAAAACATAACAAAAAATGTTAAACACATACATATAAAATACATACTAAAATACATAACACTAATATAAACATCAATATTATTTACATCGATATTTTTGCTAAAGATATTACTGACTTCGAAATTAACAAAAACGATATTACTTACCTTAAGGTCGATATTCTGGTCACCGATATTCTTGATGTCGATATTCTGCCCCTCCGATATTTGAAACTCGATATTTGTGTAGGTCGATAGTAAAAACTCGATAATTTGTCTGTGCACCCCAGGACACTTCACTAACATGTTGTAGCGC
>CAWUFW010032013.1:0-14580 GCA_963921515.1 Calotriton arnoldi | reverse complement strand
GTGCAGAAAGAGTCAAGAGAGGTGCAGAAAGAGGCAAGAGCAGGTGCAGAAAGAGAGAAGAGCAGGTACAGAATCAGGCAGAGAGGTGCAGAAAGAGAAAGAAAGGTACAGAAAGAGGCAAGTGAGGTACAGAAAGAGGACTAAGAGGTGCAGAAAGAGCAAGACAGTGCAGAAAGAGGCAAGAGAGGTGCAGAAAGAGGCAAGAGAGGTACAGAAAGATGAAGAGAGGTGCAGAAAGAGCAAAGAGGTACAGAAAGAGGCAAGAGAGGTGCAGAAAGAGGCAAGAGAGTGCAGAAAAGAAGAAAGGTAACAGAAAGAAGAAAGATGAGGTGCAGAAAGAGGCAAGACAGAGGTGCAGAAAGAGGCAATAGAGGTACAGAAAGAGTCAAGAGAGGTGCAGAAAGAGGCAAGAGAGGTGCAGAAAGAGGAAGAAAGGCACAGAACAAGCAAGAGAGGTGCAGAAAGAGGAAGAGGAGGTGCAGAAAGAGAGAAGAAAGGTGCAGAAAGAGTCAAGAGAGGTGCAGAAAGAAGTGCAAAACAGGTGCAGAAAGAGGAGAGAAGAGGTGCAGAATAGGAAGATAGGTGCAGAAAGAGACAAGAGAAGTGCACAGAAAGAGGCAAGAGAGGTGCAGAAAGAGGACAAGAGAGGTGCGGAAAGAGGAAGAAAGGTACATAAAGAGTCAAGAGAGGTACAGAAAGAGGCAAGTGAGGTGCAGAAAGAGGCAAGAGAGGTGCAGAAAGAGGAAGAAAGTAACAGAAAGAGGAAAGATAGGTGCAGAAAGAGGCAAGACAGGTGCAGAAAGAGGCAAGAGAAGTGCAGAAAGAGTCAAGAGAGGTACAGAAATGAGGCATGAGAGGTGCAGAAAGAGGAAAGCGAGGTGCAGAAGAGGCAAGAGAGGTGCAGAAATAGGCAAGAGAAGTGCAGAAAGAGGAAGAAAGGTGCAGAAAGAGACAGAGAGGTGCAGAAAGAGGCAAGAGAGGTGCTGAAAGAGTGAAGAAAGGTACAGAAAGAGGAAAGGAAGGTGCAGAAAGAGGCAAGAGAGTTGCAAAGGGAGGAAGTAGTTGACAGAAAGAGAAGTGAAAGGTACAGAAAGAGCAAGAGAGTGCAGAATGAGGCAAGAGAAGTGCAGAAAGAGATAATAGCTGTGCAGAAAGAGTCAAGAGAGGTGCAGAAAGAGGACAAGACAGGTGCAGAAAGAGGCAAGAGAGAGACAGAAAGAGGAAGAGAAGTGCAGAAAGAAGAAAGAGAAGTGCAGAAAGAGGACCAAAGGTGCAGAAAGAGGCAAGAGAGTGCAGAATAGAGGCAAGAGAGATGCAGAAAGAGGCAAGAGAGGTGCAGAAAGAGGCTAAGAGAGGTGCAAAGAGGAAGAAAGGAATGCATAAAGAGTCAAGAGAGGTACAGAAAGAAGCAAGACAGGTGCAGAAAGAGGCAAGAGAGGTTCAGAAAGAGGAAGAAAGGCACAGAAAGAGGAAAGAGAGCTGAAGAAAGAGGCAAGAGAGGTGCAGAAAGAGAGCAAGAGAAGTGCAGAAAGAGGCAAGAGAGTGTACAGAAAGAGGCAAGAGAGGTGCAGAAAGAGGCAAGAGAGGTGCAGAAAGAGGCAAGAGAGGTGCAGAAAGAGTCAAGAGAAGTGCAGAAAGAGGCAAGAGAGATGCAGAAAGAGATCAGAGAGAGGTGCAGAAAGAGGCAAGAGAAGTGCAGAAAGAGGCAAGAGAAGGTGCAGAAAGAGGCAAGAGCAGGTGCAGAAAGAGGCAAGAGAGGTACAGAAAGAGGCAGGAGAGGTGCAGAAAGAGACAAGAAAGGTACAGAAAGAGGCAAGTGAGGTGCAGAAAGAGGCAAAGAGGTGCAGAAAGAGACAAGAGAGGTGCAGAAAGAGGCAAGAGAGGTGCAGAAAGAGTGACTAAGAGGTGCAGAAAGAGGAAGAGAGGTGCAGAAAGAGGCAAGAGAGGTGCAGAAAGAGACAAGAGAGGTGCAGAAAGAGGCAAGAGAGGTGCAGAAAGAGGAAGAAAGGTGCAGAAGAGTCAAGAGAGGTACAGAAAGAGAAGAAGAGGTGCAGAAAGAGGCAAGAGAGGTGCAGAAAGAGGCAAGAGAGGTGCAGAAAGAGGCAAGAGAGGTACAGAAAGAGCAAGAGAGGTGCAGAAAGAAGCAAGAGAGAGTGCAGAAGAGAGGCACAGAGTAGGTGCAGAAAGAGGAAGACAGGAGGTGCAGAAAGAGGCAAGAGAAGTACAGAAAGAGGCAAGAGAGGTGCAGAAAGAGGTAAGAGAGGTGCAGAAAGAGGAAGAAAGGTACAGAAAGAAGAAAGAGAGGTACAGAAAGAGAGCAAGAGAGGTGCAGAAAGAGGCAAGAGAGGTGCAGAAAGAGGCAAGAGAGGTGCAGAAAGAGGCAAGAGAGGTACAGAAAGAGGAAGAAAGGTACAGAAAGAGGCAAGAGAGGTACAGAAAGAGGCAAGAGAGGTGCAGAAAGAGGCAAGAGAGGTGCAGAAAGAGGACAAGAGAGGTGAGAAAGCAGCAAGAGAGGTACAGAAAGAGAGTAAGCAGTGCACAGAAAGAGGCAAGAGATAGGTGCAGAAAGAAGCAAGAGAGGTACAGAAAGAGGCAAGAGAGTTGCAGAAAGAGGAAGAAAGGTGCAGAAAGAGGCAAGAGAGAGTGACAGAAAGAAGAAGAAAGGCACAGAAAGAGGCAAGAGAGGTGCAGAAAGAGTCAAGAGAGGTGCAGAAAGAGGCAAGAGAGGTACAGAAAGAGGCAAGAGGGGTGTAGAAAGAGGAAAGAGAGGTGCAGAAAGAGGCAAGAGTAGTGCATAAAGAGGGAACTGTAGAAAGAGGCAAGAGAGGTGCAGAAAGAGGCAAGAGAGGTGCAGAAAGAGAAAGAAAGGTGCAGAAAGAGGCAAGAGAGGTGCAGAAAGAGGCAAGAGAGGTGCAGAAAGAGGCAAGAGAAGTGCAGAAAGAGCAAGAGAGGTGCAGAAAGAGACAAGAGAGGTGCAGAAAGAGAGAAGAAAGGTGCAGAAAGAGGCAAGAGAGGTGCAGAAAGAGGCAAGAGAGGTGCAGAATGAGAGACAGAGGTGCAGAAAGAGAGCAGCAGAAGAGGTAGCATGAGAAAGAGGCAAGAGAGGTGCAGAAAGAGGCAAGAGAAGTGCAGAAAGAGGATAAGAGAGAGTGTCAGAAAGAGTGCAAGAGAGGTGCAGAAAGAGGCAAGCTGAAAGGTGCAGAAAGAGGAAGAGAGAGTAGCAGAAAGAGGCAAGAAAGGTGCAGAAAGAGGCAAGAGAGGTACAGAAAGAGGACAAGAAGGTGCAGAAAGAGGAAAGAGAGAGACAGAAAGAGGAAGAAAGGTGCAGGAAGAGAGGCAAGAGAGAGTGCAGAAAGAGAGCAAGAGAGGTTGCAGAAAGAGGCAAGAGAGGTGCAGAAAGAGGCAAGAGAGGTGCAGAAAGAGGCAAGAGAGGTGCAGAAAGAGGCAAGAGAGTGCAGAAAGAGGCAAGAAAGGTACAGAAAGAGGCAAGACGAGGTGTACAGAGAAGAGGCAAAGAGCAAGAGTGCAGAAAGAGGCAAGAGAGGTGCAGAAAGAGTGCAAGAGAGGTACAGAAAGAGGCAGAGAGGTGCAGAAAGAGTGAAGAGAGGTGCAGAAAGAGGCAAGAGAGGTGCAGAAAGAGGCAAGAGAAGTGCAGAAAGAGGCAAGAGAGTGCAGAAAGAGGCAAAGAGAGAGGTGCAGAAAGAGGCAAGAGAGGTGCAGAAAGAGGCAAGAGAGGTGCAGAAAGAGAGCAAGAGAAGGTGCAGAAAGAGAGGCAAGAGAGGTGCAGAAAGAGTGCAAGAGAGGTGCAGAAAGAGGAAGGAAAGGTAGAAAGAGCAAGTGAGGCAGAATGAGGCAAGAGAAGTGCAGAAAGAGATAATGAGCGGTCAGAAAGAGTCAAGAGAGGTGCAGAAAGAGGAAGACAGGTGCAGAAAGAGGCAAAGAGAGAGTAGCAGAAAGCAGGAAGAGAGTTGCAGAAAGAGGACAAGAAGTGCAGAAAGAGGACTAAAGGTGCAGAAAGAGGAAAGAGAGACAGAAAGAGGAAGAAAAGTGCAGGAAAGAGGCAAGAGAGGTGCAGAAAGAGGCAAGAGAGGTGCAGAAAGAGGCAAGAGAGGTAGCAGAAAGAGTCAAGAGAGGTGCAGAAAGAGGCAAGAGAGGTGCAGAAAGAGGCAAGAGAGGTGCAGAAAGAGGAAGAAAGGTGCAGAAAGAGGCAAGAGAGGTGCAGAAAGAGGCAAGAGAGGTACAGAAAGAGGCAAGAGAGGTGCAGAAAGAGTAAGAGAGGTAGCAGAAAGAGGCAAGAGAGGTACAGAAAGAGGCAAGAGAGGTGCAGAAAGAGGCAAAGAGGTGCAGAAAGAAGGCAAGAGAGAGTGCAGAAAGAGGCAAGAGGTACAGAAAGAGGTAAAGAGGTGCAGAAAGAGGAGAGAGAGGTACAGAATGAGGCAAGATAGTGCAGAAAGAAGCAAGAGAAGGTGCAGAAAGAGGCAAGTGAGGTGCAGAAAGAGGCAAGAGAGGTGCAGAAAGAGGCAAGAAAGGTGCAGAAAGAGGCAAGAGAGGTGCAGAAAGAGGCAGAGAGGTGCAGAAAGAGGCAAGAGAGGTGCAGAAAGGAAGAGAGCAGAAAGTAAGAGAGTGCAGAAAGAGGCAAGAGAGGTGCAGAAAGAGGCAAGAGAGGTGCAGAAAGAGGGCAAGAGAGGTGCAGAAAGAGGCAAGAGAGGTGCAGAAAGAGGAAGAGAGGTGCAGAAAGAAGCAAGAGAGGTGCAGAAAGAGGCAAGAGAGGTGCAGAAAGAGGCAAGAGAGGTGCAGAAAGAGGCAAGAGAGGTGCAGAAAGAGGCAAGAGAGAGTGCAGAAAGAGGTAAGACAGGTGCAGAAAGAGGCAAGAGAGGTACAGAAAGAAGCAAGAGAGGTGCAGAAAGAGAGAAGAGAGGTACAGAAAGAGGCACGAGAGGTGCAGAAAGAGGAAGAAAGGTGCAAGAAAAGAGGTCAAGAGAGGTACAGAAAGAGGCAAGAGAGGTGCAGAAAGAGGCAGAGAGGTGCAGAAAGAGGAAGAAAGTGACAGAAAGAGGCAAAGATAGTGCAGAAAGAGGCAAGACAGGTGCAGAAAGAGGCAAGAGAGGTGCAGAAAGAGGCAAGAGAGGTACAGAATGAGGCATGAGAGGTGCAGAAAGAGGAAAGCGAGGTGCAGAAAGAGGCAAGAGAGGTGCAGAAAGAGGCAAGAGAAGTGCAGAAAGAGGAAGAGAGGTGCAGAAAGAGGCAGGAGAGGTGCAGAAAGAGGCAAGAGAGGTGCTTAAAGAGGAAGAAAGGTGCAGAAAGAGGAAAGAGAGGTGCAGAAAGAGGCAAGAGAGTTGCAAACGGAGGCGAGTTGCAGAAAGAGAAGGAAAGGTATAGAAAGAGCAAGGAGAGGTGCAGAATGAGGCAAGAAAAGTGCAGAAAGAGATAAGAGCGTGTGCAGAAAGAGTCAAGAGAGGTGCAGAAAGAGGACTAGAAGGTGCAGAAAGAGGCAAGAGAGGCAGAAGAGGAAGAAAGGTGCAGAAAGAGGACTAGAGGTGCAGAAAGAGGCCAGAGGTGCAGAAAGAGGAAAGAGAGAGACAGAAAGAGGAAGAAAGGTGCAGGAAGAGAGGCAAGAGAGGTGCAGAAAGAGGCAAGAGAGGTGCAGAAAGAGGAAGAAAGGCACAGAAAGAGTCAAGAGAGGTGCAGAAAGAGGCAAGAGAGGTGCAGAAAGAGGCAAGAGAGGTGCAGAAAGAGGAAAAAGGTACAGAAAGAGGCAAGAGAGGTGCAGAAAGAGGCAAGAGAAGTGCAGAAAGAGGCAATAGAGGTGCAGAAAGAGGCAAGAGACGTGCAGAAATAGGTAAGAGAGGTGCAGAAAGAGACAAGAGAGGTGCAGAAAGAGGCAAGAGAAGTGCAGAAAGAGACGAGAGAAGTGCAAAAAGAGGCAAGTAAGGTACAGAAAGAGGCAGGAGAGGTACAGAAAGAGGAAAGTGAGGTGCAGAAAGAGGCAAGAGAGGTGCAGAAAGAGGCAAGAGAAGTGCAGAAGGAGGACTAAAGGTGCAGAAAGAGGCAAGTGTGGTGCAGAAAGAGGCAAAAGAGGTGCAGAAAGAGGAAGAAAGGTGCAGAATGAGGCAAGAGAAGTGCATAAAGAGATAAGAGTGGTGCAGAAATAGTCAAGAGAGGTGCAGAAAGAGGTAAACAGGTGCAGAAAGAGGAGAGACAGGTACAGAAGCAGGAGGGGCAGAAAGAGAAAGAAAGGTGCAGAAAGAGGCAAGTGAAGGTACAGAAAGAGGACTAAAGGTGCAGAAAGAGGCAAGAGAGATCAGAAAGAGGAAGAAAGGTGCAGAAAGAGGCAAGAGAGGTGCAGAAAGAGGCAAGAGAGGTGCGGAAGAGGAAGAAAGGTACATAAAGAGTCAAGAGAGGTACAGAAAGAGGCAAGAGAGGTGCAGAAAGAGGCAAGAGAGGTGCAGAAAGAGGAAGAAAGTGACAGAAAGAGGAAAGATAGGTGCAGAAAGAGGCAAGACAGAGTGCAGAAAGAGGCAAGAGAAGTGCAGAAAGAGTCAAGAGAGGTACAGAATGAGGCATGAGAGGTGCAGAAAGAGGAAAGCGAGGTGCAGAAGAGGCAAGAGAGGTGCAGAAAGAGGCAAGAGAAGTGCAGAAAGAGGAAGAGAGGCGCAGAAAGAGGCAAGAGAGGTGCAGAAAGAGGCAAGAGAGGTGCAAAGAGGAAGAAAGGTACAGAAAGAGGAAAGGAAGGTGCAGAAAGAGGCAAGAGAGTTGCAGAAGAGGCAAGAGAGTTGCAGAAAGAAGAAGGAAAGGTACAGAAAGAGGCAAGTGAGGTGCAGAATGAGGCAAGAGAAGTGCAGAAAGAGGTAAGAGAGGTACAGAAAGAGTGCAAGAGAGGTGCAGAAAGAGGAATAGAGGTGCAGAAAGAGGCAAGAGAGATGCAGAAAGAGGCAAGAAAGTGCAGAAAGAGGACAAGAGAGGTGCAGAAAGAGGACTAAGAGGTGCAGAAAGAGGCAAGAGATGCAGACAGAAGAGAGCAAGAGAGGTGCAGGAAGAGAGATAAGAGAGGTGCAGAAAGAGGCAAGAGAGGTGCTAGAAAGAGGCAAGAGAAGGTACAGAAAGAGCAAGATGGTGCAGAAAGAGCAAGATGAGGTACAGAAAGAGGCAGTGAGGTGCAGAAAGAGGCAGAGACGAGGTGCAGAAAGAGGCAAGAGAGGTGCAGAAAGAGGCAAGAGAGGTGCAGAAAGAGGCAAGAGAGGTGCAGAAAGAGGCAAGAGAGGTGCAGAAAGAGGAAAGAGAGGTGCAGAAAGAGACAAGAGAGGTGCAGAAAGAGGCAAGACAGGTGCAGAAAGAGGCAAGAGAAGTGCAGAAAGAGTCAAGAGAGGTACAGAATGAGGCAAGAGGTGCAGAAAGAGTGAAAGTGAGGTGCAGAAAGAGGCAAGAGAGGTGCAGAAAGAGGCAAGAGAGGTGCAGAAAGAGACTAAGAGGTGCAGAAAGAGGCAAGAGAGGTGCAGAAAGAAGAAGAAGTGAGTGCAGAAAGAGGCAAGAGAGGTGCAGAAAGAGTAAGAGAGGTGCAGAAAGAGGCAAGAGAGGTGCAGAAAGAGCAAGAAAGTGCAGAAAGAGAAGAAAGGCAGCAGAAAGAGGAAGAAAGGCAGAAAGAGCAAGAGAGGTGCAGAAAGAGGCAAGAGAGGTGCAGAAAGAGGCAAGAGAGGTACAGAAAGAGGCAAGAGAGGTACAGAAAGAGCAAGAGAGGTGCAGAAAGCAAGAGAGGTGCAGAAAGAGGAGTGAAGTGCAGAAAGAGGCAAGAGAGGTGCAGAAAGAGGCAAGAGAGGTGCAGAAAGAGGCAAGAGAAGTGCAGAAAGAGTCAAGAGAGGTACAGAAAGAGGCATGAGAGGTGCAGAAAGAGGAAGCGAGGTGCAGAAGAGGCAAGAGAGGTGTAGAAATAGGCAAGAGAAGTGCAGAAAGAGGAAGAAAGGTGCAGAAAGAGACAGGAGAGGTGCAGAAAGAGGCAAGAGAGGTGCAGAAAGAGTGAAGAAAGGTACAGAAAGAGGAAAGGAAGGTGCAGAAAGAGGCAAGAGAGTTGCAAAGGAGCAGGCTAGTTGCAGAAAGAGAGTGAAAGGTGCAGAAAGAGCAAGGAGGTGCAGAATGAGGCAAGAAAAGTGCAGAAAGAGATAATAGCGGTTCAGAAAGAGTCAAGAGAGGTGCAGAAAGAGGACTAAAGGTGCAGAAAGAGGAAAGAGAGAGACAGAAAGAGGAAGAAAGGTGCAGAAAGAGGACTAGAAGTGCAGAAAGAGGACTAAAGGTGCAGAAAGAGGAAGAGAGAGTACAGAAAGAGGAAGAAAGGTGCAGAAGAGAGGCAAGAGAGGTAGCAGAAAGAGGCAAGAGAGGTGCAGAAGAGGAAGAAAGGTACAGAAAGAGTCAAGAGAGGTACAGAAAGAGGCAAGAGAGGTGCAGAAAGAGGCAAGAGAGGTGCAGAAAGAGTGCAAGAAAGTACAGAAAGAGGAAAGATAGGTGCAGAAAGAGGCAAGACAGGTGCAGAAAGAGGCAAGAGAAGTGCAGAAAGAGTCAAGAGAGGTACAGAATGAGGCATGAGAGGTGCAGAAAGAGGAAAGCGAGGTGCAGAAGAGGCAAGAGAGGTGTAGAAACAGGCAAGAGAAGTGCAGAAAGAGGAAGTAGGTGCAGAAAGAGACATGAGAGGTGCAGAAAGAGGCAAGAGAGGTGCATAAAGAGGAAGAAAGGTGCAAGAAAGAGGAAAGGGAGGTGCAGAAAGAGGCAAGAGAGTTGCAAAGGGAGGCGAGTTGCAGAAAGAGAAGGAAAGGTATAGAAAGAGCAAGTGAGGTGCAGAATGAGGCAAGAAAAGTGCAGAAAGAGATAATAGCGGTTCAGAAAGAGTCAAGAGAGGTGCAGAAAGAGGACTAAAGGTGCAGAAAGAGGTAAGAGAGAGACAGCAAGAGGAAGAAAGTGCAAGAAAGAGGACTAAAGGTGCAGAAAGAGGACTAAAGGTGCAGAAAGAGGAAAGAGAGTACAGAAAGAGAAGAAAGTGCAGGAAGAGAGGCAAGAGAGGTGCAGAAAGAGGCAAGAGATGTGCAGAAAGAGGAAGAAAGGTACAGAAAGAGTCAAGAGAGGTCTGCAGAAAGAGGCAAGTGAGGTGACAGAAAGAGGCAAGAGAGTGCAGAAAGAGTGCAAGAGAGGTGCAGAAAGAGACAAGAGTGGTTCAGAAAGAGGCAAGTGAGGTGCAGAAAGAGGCAAGAGAGGTGCAGAAAGAGGAAGACATTTACAGAAAGAGGAAAGAGAGGTGCAGAAAGAGACAAGAGAGGTGCAGAAAGAGACAAGACAGGTGCAGAAAGAGGCAAGAGAAGTGCAGAAAGAGTCAAGAGAGGTACAGAATGAGGCATGAGAGCTGCAGAAAGAGGAAAGCGAGGTGCAGAAAGAGGCAAGAGAGGTGCAGAAAGAGGCAAGAGAAGTGCAGAAGGAGGACTAGAAGGTGCAGAAAGAGGCAAGAGGTGAGATGCAGAAAGAGGCAAGAGAGGTGCAGAAAGAGAGGAAGAGAGGTGCAGAAAGAGGCAAGAGAAGTGCAGAAAGAGTACAGAGTGCAGAAAGAGGCAAGAGAGGTACACAAGAGGAAGAAAGCGATAAAAAGAGTGCAGGTGCAGAAAGAGGAGGACAGGTGCAGAAAGAGGCAAGAGAGGCGCAGAAAGAAGCAAGAGATGCACAGAAAGAGGCAAGAGAGGTGCAGAAAGAGGAAGAGAGGTGCAGAAAGAGGCAAGAGAGGTGCAGAAAGAGGCAAGAGAGGTGCAGAAAGAGGCAAGAGAGGTGCAGAAAGAGGTAAGAGAAGTGCAGAAAGAGGCAAGAGAGTGCAGAAAGAGTCAAGAGAGGTGCAGAAAGAGGCAAGAGAGGTGCAGAAAGAGGCAAGAGAAGTGCAGAAAGAGGCAAGAGAGGTGCAGAAAGAGGCAAGAGAAGTGCAGAAAGAGGTAAGAGAGGTGCAGACAGAGACAAGAGAGGTGCAGAAAGATGCAAAGAGGTGTTAAAGAAAGAAAGGTGCAGAGAGAGGATGCAGAAAGAGGCAAGAGAGTGCAGAAAGAGGCACAGATATGCAGAAAGAGAAAGAGAGGTGCAGAGAAAGAGCAAGTGAGGTGCAGAAAGAGGCAAGAAAAGTGCAGAAAGAGATAAGAAGGTTCAGAAAGAGACAAGAGAGGTGCAGAAAGAGGACTGCAAGGTGCAGAAAGAGCAAGAGAGATGCAGAAAGAGGAAGAAAGGTGCAGAAAGAGACTAAAGTGCAGAAAGAGTACTAAAGGTGCATGAAAGAAAGAGAGAGACAGAGAGGAAGAAAGGTGCAGGAAGAGAGGCAAGAGAGGTGCAGAAAGAGGCAAGAGAGGTGCTGAAAGAGGAAGAAAGGCACATAAAGAGTCAAGAGAGGTACAGAAAGAGGCAAGTGATAGGTGCAGAAAGAGGCAAGAGAGGTGCAGAAAGAGGAAGAAAAGTAACAGAAAGAGGAAAGATAGGTGCAGAAAGAGGCAAGACAGGTGCAGAAAGAGGCAAGAGAAGTGCAGAAAGAGTCAGAGAGAGGTACAGAATGAGTGCATGAGAGGTGCAGAAAGAGTGAAAGAGGTGCAGAAGAGGCAAGAGAGGTACAGAAATAGGCAAGAGAAGTGCAGAAAGAGGAAATAGGTGCAGAAAGAGACAGGAGAGGTGCAGAAAGAGGCAAGAGAGGTGCTTAGAAGAGGAAGAAAGGTACAGAAAGAGAAAGGAAGGTGCAGAAAGAGGCAAGAGAGTTGCAAGTGAGATAGTTGTAGAAAGAGAAGGAAAGGTATAGAAAGAGCAAGTGAGGTGCAGAATGAGGCAAGAAAAGTGCAGAAAGAGATAATAGCGGTGCAGAAAGAGTCAAGAGAAGTGCAGAAAGAGGACAAGAGAGTGCAGAAAGAGGCAAGAGAGAGACAGAAAGAGCAAGAAAGGTGCAGAAGAGGCTAAAGTGCAGAAAGAGGACTAAAGATGCAGAAAGAGGCAAGAGAGAGACAGAAAGAGGGAAGAAAGGTGCAGGAAGAGAGGCAAGAGAGGTGCAGAAAGAGGCAAGAGGGGTGCTTAGAAAGAGGAAGAAAGGTACAGAAAGAGTCAAGAGAGGTTCAGAAAGAGGCAAGTGAGGTGCAGAAAGAGGCAAGAGAGGTGCAGAAAGAGGAAGAGAGGTACAGAAAGAGTCAAGAGTGGTTTAGAAAGCAGGCAAGTGAGGTGCAGAAAGAGGCAAGAGAGGTGCAGAAAGAGGAAGAAAGTTACAGAAAGAGTCAAGAGAGTCAGAAAGACAAGAGAGGTGCAGAAAGAGTGCAAGAGAAGGTGCAGAAAGAGTCAAGAGAGGTGACAGAAAGAGGCATGAAGGTGCAGAAAGGTAAGAGGTGCAGAAAGAGGCAAGAGAGGTAGAAAGAAGCAAGAGAAGGCAGGAGGTAAGACTGAAGGTGCAAAAGAGGCAAGAGTGTGTGCAGAAAGAGGCAAGAGAGGTACAGAAAGAGGAAGAAAGGTGCAGAAAGAGGCAACAGAGGTACAGAAAGAGCCAAGAGAGTTGCAGAAAGAGGCAAGAGAGGTGCATGAAAGAGGAAGAAAGGCAGCAGAAAGAAGTACGAGAGGTGCAGAAAGAGAGAAGAGAGTGAGAAAGAGGAAGAGAGGTGCAGAAAGAGGCAGGAGAGGCACAGAAAGAGGCAAGAGAGGTGCAGAAAGAGTGCAAGAGAGGCGCAGAAAGAGGAAAGGAGGTGCAGAAAGGAAGAAAGTGAGGTGCAGAAAGAGGCAAGTAGGTGCAGAAAGAGAGAGCGATGCTGCAGAAAGAGGCAAGAGAGGTGCAGAAAGAGGAAGAGAGTGTAGAAAGAGGCAAGAGAGGTGCAGAAAGAGGCAAGAGAGTGCAGAAAGAGGCAAGAGAGGTGCAGAAAGAGGCAAGAGAGGTGCTAGTAAAGAGGCAAGAGAGGTACAGTAAAGAGTCAAGAGAGTGTGCAGAAAGAGGCAAGTAGGTGCAGAAAGAGGCAAGAGAGGCAGAAAGAGGCAAGAGAAGTAACAGAAAGAGGACAAGATAGGTGAAGAAAGAGCAAGACAGGTGCAGAGAGACAAGAGAAGTGCAGAAAGAGTCAAGAGAGGTAGCAGAATGAGGCATGAGAGGTGCAGAAAGAGGCAAAGCGAGGTACAGAAGAGGCAAGAGAGGTGCAGAACAGGCAAGAGAGGTGCAGAAAGAGGACAGAGAGGCAGAAAGAGACAGGTATGTAGTATATGAAAGAGGCAAGAGAGTGTGCAGCTAAAGAGGAAACAAAGGTGCAGAAAGAAGAGAGTGAAGCTGGCAGAAAGAGGCAAGAGAGTTGCAGAGGGAGGCTTAGATGCAGAAAGAGAAGGAAAGAGTATAGAAAGAGCAAGTGAGGTGCAGAATGAGGCAAGAAAAGTGCAGAAAGAGATAATAGCGGTTCAGAAAGAGTCAAGAGAGGTGCAGAAGAAGAGACTAAGAGGTGCAGAAAGAGCAAGAGAGAGACAGAAAGAGGAAGAAAGATGCAGAAGAGGACTAAGAGGTGCAGAAAGAGGACTAGAGGCAGAAAGAGGAAAGAGAGAGTACAGAAAGAGGAAGAAAGGTGCAGGAAGAGAGGCAAGAGAGGTGCAGAAAGAGGCAAGAGAGGTGCAGAAAGAGGAGAGAAAGGTACAGAAAGAGTCAAGAGAGGTGCAGAAAGAGGCAAGTGAGAGTTGCAGAAAGAGGCAAGAGAGGTGCAGAAAGAGTGCAAGCAGAAAGAGTGCAGACAGAGAGTGCAAGAGATGGTATCAGAGGTAAGAGAGACAAGTGAGAGTGCAGAAAGAGGCAATAGAGGTGCAGAAAGAGGAAGAGAAGTTACAGAAAGAGGCAAGAGAGGTGCAGAAAGAGACAAGAGAGGTGCAGAAAGAGGCAAGACAGGTGCAGAAAGAGGCAAGAGAAGTGCAGAAAGAGTCAAGAGAGGTGCAAAGAAGATGAGAGGCTACAGAAAGAGGTAAGCGAGGTGCAGAAGAGGCAAGAGAGGTGCAGAAAGAGAGCAAGAGAAGTGCAGAAAGAGGACAAGAGAGGTGCAGAAAGAGAGCAAGAGAGGTGCAGAAAGAGGAAGAGAGGTGCAGAAAGAGGCAAGAGAGGTGCAGAAAGAGGCAAGAGAGGTGCAGAAAGAGGCAAGAGAGTAGAAAGAAGCAGAGAGTGCAGAAAGAGGCAAGAGAGGTGCAGAAAGAGGAAGAAAGGTGCAGAAAGAGGCAAGAGAGGTGCAGAAAGAGGAAGAGAGGTGCAGAAAGAGGCAAGAGAGGTACAGAAAGAGGCAAGAGAGTGCAGAGATGAGAGGCAGAAAGAGGAAGAGAGGCGCAGAAAGAGGCAAGTGAGGTGCAGAAAGAGGCAAGAGAAGTGCAGAAAGAGGTCATAGAGGTGCATTAAGAGGCTCAGAGGTGCAGAAAGAGGCAAGAGTGCAGAAAGAGGCAAGAGAGATGCAGAAAGAGGCAAGAGAGAGTTGCAGAAAGAGGCAAGAGAGGTGCAGAAAGAGTGCAAGAGAAGTGCAGAAAGAGGCAAGAGAGGTGCAGAAAGAGCAGGAGAGGTGCAGAAAGAGGCAAGAGAAGTGCAGTAAGAGCAAGAGAGGCAGAAAGAGCAAGAGAGGTGCAGAAAGAGGCAAGAGAGGTGCAGAAGCGGAGACAGAAGTGACAGAAAGAGCAGAGAGGTACAGAAAGAGCAAGTGAGGTGCAGAAAGAGGCAAGAACAGGAGCAGAAAAGAGGTATAGAGGTGCAGAAAGAGGCAAGAGAAGTGCAGAAAGAGGAAGAAAGGTGCAGAAAGAGGTAAGAGAGGTGCAGAAAGAGGCAAGGAGAGATGCAGAAAGAGGGCAAGAGAGGTGCAGAAAGAGGCAAGAGAGGTGCAGAAAGAGGCAAGAGAGGTACAGAAAGAGGCAAGAAAGGTGCAGAAAGAGGCAAGAGAAGTACGGAAAGAGGCAAGAGAGGTGCAGAAAGAGGCAAGAGAGGTGCAGAAAGAGTCAAGAGAGGTGCAGAAAGAGGCAAGTAGAGGTGCAGAAAGAGGCAAGAGAAGTGCAGAAAGAGTGCAAGAGAGGTAACAGAAAGAGGAAAGAGTAGGTGCAGAAAGAGGAAGAGAGTGCAGAAAGAGGCAAGAGAGGTGCAGAAAGAGTCAAGAGAGGTACAGAAAGAGGCAAGAGAGGTGCAGAAAGAGTGCAGAGAGAGGTGCAGAAAGAGGCAAGAGAGGTGCAGAAATAGGCGAAGAGAAGTGCAGTAAAGAGGCAAGATAGGTGCAGAAAGAGGCAGGAGAGGTGCAGAAAGAGGCAAGAGAGGTGCAGAAAGAGGAAGAAAGGCGCAGAAAGAGGCAAGGAAGGTAGCAGAAAGAGGCAAGAGAGTTAGCAAAGAGGCAGGAGAGTGTGCAGAAAGAGAAGGAAAGGTGCAGAAAGAGGCAAGTGAGGTGCAGAATGAGGCAAGAGAAGGCAGAAAGAGGTAAGAGCGGTTGCAGAAAGAGTCAAGAGAGGTGCAGAAAGAGGAAGAAAGGTGCAGAAAGAGGAAAGAGAGAGTACAGAAAGAGGCAAGAGAGGTGCAGAAAGAGGACTAAAGGTGCAGAAAGAGGACTAAGAGCAGAGCAGGAAAGA
>CAWUFW010032012.1:0-14586 GCA_963921515.1 Calotriton arnoldi | reverse complement strand
CCACGCAGATTCCAGAACTTTCCACCACAGAAATGTGGGGAAAATGTGTTTATTTTGACAATTTTTTAGGTTTGCAAGGGATTCTGGGTAACAGAACCTGGTGGGAGGCAGTCAAGTCACCCCATCCTGGATTCCCCTGGGTGTCTAGTTTTCAAAAATGTATAGGTTTGCTAGGTTTCCCTAGGTGCTGGCAGAGCTAGGGTTCAAAAACTACAGCTAGGCACTTTGCAAAAAAAGGGTTATTTTTCACTGCGAAATTGAGGTGTGACCACATTGCGTTTTGCGCCGTTTCCTGTTGCGGGCACTAGGCCGACCCACACAAGTGAGGTACCATTTTTCTCGTAAGACTTTGGGGAACGCGGGGTGGGTGGAAATTTGTGGATCCACGCAGATTCCAGAACTTTGCACCACAAAGATGTGGGAAAAATGTGGTTTGTTTGACAATTTTTTAGGTTTGCAAGGGATTCTGGGTAACAGAACCTGGTGGGAGGCAGTCAAGTCACCCCATCCTGGATTCCCCCGGGTCTCTAGCTTTCAAAAATGTATAGGTTTGCTAGGTTTCCCTAGGTGCTGGCAGAGCTAGGGTTCAAAAACTACAGCTAGGCACTTTGCAAAAAAAGGGTTATTTTTCACTGCGAAATTGAGGTGTGACCACATTGCGTTTTGCGCCGTTTCCTGTCACGGGCACTAGGCCGACCCACACAAGTGAGGTACCATTTTTCTCGTAAGACTTTGGGGAACGCGGGGTGGGTGGAAATTTGTGGATCCACGCAGATTCCAGAACTTTGCACCACAGAGATGTGGGAAAAATGTGTTTTTTTTGACAATTATTTAGGTTTGCAAGGGATTCTGGGTAACAGAACCTGGTGGGAGGCAGTCAAGTCACCCCATCCTGGATTCCCCTGGGTGTCTAGTTTTAAAAAATGTATAGGTTTGCTAGGTTTCCCTAGGTTCCGGCAGAGCTAGGGTTCAAAAACTACAGCTAGGCACTTTGCCAAAAAAGGGTCATTTTTCACTGCGAAATTGAGGTGTGACCACGTTGCGTTTTGCGCCGTTTCCTGTCGCAGGCACTAGGCTGACCCACACAAGTGAGGTACCATTTTTCTCGTAAGACTTTGGGGAACGCGGGGTGCATGGAAATTTGTGGATCCACGCAGATTCCAGAACTTTCCACCACAGAAATGTGGGGAAAATGGGTTTTTTGACAATTTTTTAGGTTTGCAAGGGATTCTGGGTAACAGAACCTGGTGGGAGGCAGTCAAGTCACCCCATCCTGGATTCCCCTGGGTGTCTAGTTTTCAAAAATGTATAGGTTTGCTAGGTTTCCCTAGGTGCCGGCAGAGCTAGGGTTCAAAAACTACAGCTAGGCACTTTGCCAAAAAAGGGTCATTTTTCCCTGCGAAATTGAGGTGTGACCACGTTGCGTTTTGCGCCGTTTCCTGTCACAGGGACTAGGCCGACCCACACAAGTGTGGTGCCATTTTTCTTGTAAGACTTTGGGAAACGCGGGGGGGTGGAAATTTGTGGATCCACACAGATTCCAGAACTTTCTACCACAGAAATGTGGGGAAAATGTATTTTTTTGACAATTTTTTAGGTTTGCAAGGGATTCTGGGTAACAGAACCTGGTGGGAGGCAGTCAAGTCACCCCAGCCTGTATTCCCCTGGGTGTCTAGTTTTCAAAAATGTATAGGTTTGCTAGGTTTCCCTAGGTGCCGGCAGAGCTAGGGTTCAAAAACTACACCTAGGCACTTTGCCAAAAAAGGGTCATTTTTCACTGAGAAATTGAAGTGTGACCACGTTGCATTTTGCGCTGTTTCCTGTCGCAGGCACTAGGCCGACCCACACAAGTGAGGTACCATTTTTCTCATAAGACTTTGGGGAACGCGGGGTGGGTGGAAATTTGTGGATCCACGCAGATTCCAGAACTTTCCACCACAGAAATGTGGGGAAAATGTGGTTTTTTTGACAATTTTTTAAGTTTGCAAGAGATTCTGGGTAACAGAACCTGGTGGGAGGCAGTCAAGTCGCCCCATCCTGGATTCCCCTGGGTGTCTAGTTTTCAAAAATGTATAGGTTTTCTAGGTTTCCATAGGTGCCGGCAGAGCTAGGGTTAAAAAACTACAGCTAGGCACTTTGCCAACAAAGGGTCATTTTTCACAGCGAAATTGAGGTGTGACCACGTTGCGTTTTGCGCCGTTTCCTGTCGCAGGCACTAGGCCGACCCACACAAGTGAGGTACCATTTTTCTCGTATGACTTTGGGGAACGCGGGTTGAGTGGAAAATTGTGGATCCACGCAGATTCCAGAACTTTCCACCACAGAAATGTGGGGAAAATGTGGTTTTTTGACACTTTTTTAGGTTTGCAAGGGATTCTGGGTAACAGAACCTGGTGGGAGGCAGCCAAGTCACCCCATCCTGGATTCCCCTGGGTGTCTAGTTTTCAAAAATGTATAGGTTTGCTAGGTTTTCCTAGGTGCCAGCAGACCTATGGTTCAAAAACGACAGCTAGGCACTTTGCCAAAAATGGGTCATTTTTCACTGCGAAATTGAGGTGTGTCCACGTTGCGTGTTGTGCCGTTTCCTGTCACGGGCACTAGGCCGATCCACACAAGTGAGGTACCATTTTTCTCAGAAGACTTTGGGAAACGCGGGGTGGGTGGAAATTTATGGATCCATGCAGATTCCAGAATTTTCCACCACAGAAATGTGTGGAAATGTTTTTTTTTTTTTGACAATGTTTTAGGTTTGCAAGGGATTCTGGGTAACAGAACCTGGTGGGAGGCAGTCAAGTCACCCCATTCTGGATTCCCCTGGGTGTCTAGTTTTCAAAAATGTATAGGTTTGCTAGGTTTCCCTAGGTGCCGGCAGAGCTAGGGTTCAAAAACTACAGCTAGGCACTTTGCCAAAAAAGGGTCATTTTTCACTGCGAAATTGAGGTGTGACCACGTTGGGTTTTGCGCCGTTCCCTGTCGCAGGCACTAGGCCGACCCACACAAGTGAGGTACCATTTTTCTCATAAGACTTTGGGGAACGCGGGGTGGGTGGAAATTTGTGGATCCACGCAGATTCCAGAACTTTCCACCACAGAAATGTGGGGAAAATGTGGGTTTTTTGACAATTTTTTAAGTTTGCAAGGGATTCTGGTTAACAGAACCTGGTGGGAGACAGTCAAGTCACCCCATCCTGGATTCCCTGGGTGTCTAGTTTTCAAAAATGTATAGGTTTTCTAGGTTTCCATAGGTGCCGGCAGAGCTAGGGTTAAAAAACTGCAGCTAGGCACATTGCCAACAAAGGGTCATTTTTCACAGCGAAATTGAGGTGTGACCACGTTGCGTTTTGCGCCGTTTCCTGTCGCAGGCACTAGGCCGACCCACACAAGTGAGGTACCATTTTTCTCGTAAGACTTTGGGGAACGCGGGTTGAGTGGAAAATTGTGGATCCACGCAGATTCCAGAACTTTCCACCACAGAAATGTGGGGAAAATGTGTTTTTTTGACACTTTTTTAGGTTTGCAAGGGATTCTGGGTAACAGAACCTGGTGGGAGGCAGCCAAGTCACCCCATCCTGGATTCCCCTGGGTGTCTAGTTTTCAAAAATGTATAGCTTTGCTAGGTTTTCCTAGGTGCCAGCAGACCTATGGTTCAAAAACGACAGCTAGGCACTTTGCCAAAAATGGGTCATTTTTCACTGCGAAATTGAGGTGTGTCCACGTTGCGTTTTGTGCCGTTTCCTGTCACGGGCACTAGGCCGACCCACACAAGTGAGGTACCATTTTTCTCGGAAGACTTTGGGAAACGCGGGGTGGGTGGAAATTTATGGATCCATGCAGATTCCAGAATTTTCCACCACAGAAATGTGTGGAAAATTTGTTTTTTTTTGACAATGTTTTAGGTTTGCAAGGGATTCTGGGTAACAGAACCTGGTGGGAGGCAGTCAAGTCACCCCATTCTGGATTCCCTGGGTGTCTAGTTTTCAAAAATGTATAGGTTTCCTAGGTTTCCCTAGGTGCCGGCAGAGCTAGGGTTCAAAAACTACAGCTAGGCACTTTGCCAAAAAAGGGTCATTTTTCACTGCGAAATTGAGGTGTGACCACGTTGCGTTTTGCGCCGTTCCCTGTCGCAGGCACTAGGCCGACCCACACAAGTGAGGTACCATTTTTCTCGTAAGACTTTGCGGAACTCGGAGTGGGTGGAAAATTGTGGATCCACGCAGATTCCAGAACTTTCCACCACAGAAATGTGGGGAAAATGTGTTTTTTTTTACAATTGTTTAGGTTTGCAAGGGATTCTGGGTAACAGAACCTGGTGGGAGGCAGTCAAGTCACCCCATCCTGGATTCCCCTGGGTGTCTAGTTTTCAAAAATGTATAGGTTTGCTAGGTTTTCCTAGGTGCCAGCAGACCTATGGTTCAAAAACTAAAGCTAGGCACTTTGCCAAAAATGGGTCATTTTTCACTGCGAAATTGAGGTGTGTCCACGTTGCGTTTTGTGCCGTTTCCTGTCGCGGGCACTAGGCCGACCCACACAAGTGAGGTACCATTTTTCTCGGAAGACTTTGGGAAACGCGGGGTGGGTGGAAATTTATGGATCCATGCAGAATCCAGACCTTTCCACCACAGAAATGTGGGGAAAATTTGTTTTTTTTTGGACAATTTTTTAGGTTTGCAAGGGATTCTGGGTAACAGAACCTGGTGGGAGGCAGTCAAGTCACCCCATTGTGGATTCCCCTGGGTGTCTAGTTTTCAAAAATGTATAGGTTTGCTATGTTTCCCTAGGTGCCGGCAGAGCTAGGGTTCAAAAACTACAGCTAGGCACTTTGCCAAAAAAGGGTCATTTTTCACTGCGAAATTGAGGTGTGACCACGTTGCGTTTTGCGCCGTTCCCTGTCGCAGGCACTAGGCCGACCCACACAAGTGAGATACCATTTTTCTCGTAAGACTTTGGGGAACTCGGAGTGGGTGGAAAATTGTGGATCCACGCAGATTCCAGAACTTTCCACCACAGAAATGTGGGGAAAATGTGTTTATTTTGACAATTTTTTAGGTTTGCAAGGGATTCTGGGTAACAGAACCTGGTGGGAGGCAGTCAAGTCACCCCATCCTGGATTCCCCTGGGTGTCTAGTTTTCAAAAATGTATAGGTTTGCTAGGTTTCCCTAGGTGCTGGCAGAGCTAGGGTTCAAAAACTACAGCTAGGCACTTTGCAAAAAAAGGGTTATTTTTCACTGCGAAATTGAGGTGTGACCACATTGCGTTTTGCGCCGTTTCCTGTTGTGGGCACTAGGCCGACCCACACAAGTGAGGTACCATTTTTCTCGTAAGACTTTGGGGAACGCGGGGTGGGTGGAAATTTGTGGATCCACGCAGATTCCAGAACTTTGCACCACAAAGATGTGGGAAAAATGTGGTTTGTTTGACAATTTTTAGGTTTGCAAGGGATTCTGGGTAACAGAACCTGGTGGGAGGCAGTCAAGTCACCCCATCCTGGATTCCCCGGGTCTCTAGCTTTCAAAAATGTATAGGTTTGCTAGGTTTCCCTAGGTGCTGGCAGAGCTAGGGTTCAAAAACTACAGCTAGGCACTTTGCAAAAAAGGGTTATTTTTCACTGCGAAATTGAGGTGTGACCACATTGCGTTTTGCGCCGTTTCCTGTCACGGGCACTAGGCCGACCCACACAAGTGAGGTACCATTTTTCTCGTAAGACTTTGGGGAACGCGGGGTGGGTGGAAATTTGTGAATCCACGCAGATTCCAGAACTTTGCACCACAGAGATGTGGGAAAAATGTGGTTTTTTTGACAATTATTTAGGTTTGCAAGGGATTCTGGGTAACAGAACCTGGTGGGAGGCAGTGAAGTCACCCCATCCTGGATTCCCCTGGGTGTCTAGTTTTCAAAAATGTATAGGTTTGCTAGGTTTCCCTAGGTTCCGGCAGAGCTAGGGTTCAAAAACTACAGCTAGGCACTTTGCCAAAAAAGGGTCATTTTTCACTGCGAAATTGAGGTGTGACCACGTTGCGTTTTGCGCCGTTTCCTGTCGCAGGCACTAGGCTGACCCACACAAGTGAGGTACCATTTTTCTCGTAAGACTTTGGGGAACGCGGGGTGCATGGAAATTTGTGGATCCACGCAGATTCCAGAACTTTCCACCACAGAAATGTGGGGAAAATGGGTTTTTTTGACAATTTTTTAGGTTTGCAAGGGATTCTGGGTAACAGAACCTGGTGGGAGGCAGTCAAGTCACCCCATCCTGGATTCCCCTGGGTGTCTAGTTTTCAAAAATGTATAGGTTTGCTAGGTTTCCCTAGGTGCCGGCAGAGCTAGGGTTCAAAAACTACAGCTAGGCACTTTGCCAAAAAAGGGTCATTTTTCCCTGCGAAATTGAGGTGTGACCACGTTGCGTTTTGCGCCGTTTCCTGTCACAGGCACTAGGCCGACCCACACAAGTGTGGTGCCATTTTTCTTGTAAGACTTTGGGAAACGCGGGGGGGTGGAAATTTGTGGATCCACACAGATTCCAGAACTTTCCACCACAGAAATGTGGGGAAAATGTATTTTTTTGACAATTTTTTAGGTTTGCAAGGGATTCTGGGTAACAGAACCTGGTGGGAGGCAGTCAAGTCACCCCATCCTGTATTCCCCTGGGTGTCTAGTTTTCAAAAATTTATAGGTTTGCTAGGTTTCCCTAGGTGCCGGCAGAGCTAGGGTTCAAAAACTACACCTAGGCACTTTGCCAAAAAAGGGTCATTTTTCACTGTGAAATTGAAGTGTGACCACGTTGCGTTTTGCGCTGTTTCCTGTCGCAGGCACTAGGCCGACCCACACAAGTGAGGTACCATTTTTCTCATAAGACTTTGGGGAACGCGGGGTGGGTGGAAATTTGTGGATCCACGCAGATTCCAGAACTTTCCACCACAGAAATGTGGGGAAAATGTGGGTTTTTTGACAATTTTTTAAGTTTGCAAGGGATTCTGGGTAACAGAACCTGGTGGGAGACAGTCAAGTCGCCCCATCCTGGATTCCCCTGGGTGTCTAGTTTTCAAAAATGTATAGGTTTTCTAGGTTTCCATAGGTGCCGGCAGAGCTAGGGTTAAAAAACTACAGCTAGGCACTTTGCCAACAAAGGGTCATTTTTCACAGCGAAATTGAGGTGTGACCACGTTGCGTTTTGCGCCGTTTCCTGTCGCAGGCACTAGGCCGACCCACACAAGTGAGGTACCATTTTTCTCGTAAGACTTTGGGGAACGCGGGTTGAGTGGAAAATTGTGGATCCACGCAGATTCCAGAACTTTCCACCACAGAAATGTGGGGAAAATGTGGTTTTTTGACACTTTTTAGGTTTGCAAGGGATTCTGGGTAACAGAACCTGGTGGGAGGCAGCCAAGTCACCCCATCCTGGATTCCCCTGGGTGTCTAGTTTTCAAAAATGTATAGGTTTGCTAGGTTTTCCTAGGTGCCAGCAGACCTATGGTTCAAAAACGACAGCTAGGCACTTTGCCAAAAATGGGTCATTTTTCACTGCGAAATTGAGGTGTGTCCACGTTGCGTGTTGTGCCGTTTCCTGTCACGGGCACTAGGCCGATCCACACAAGTGAGGTACCATTTTTCTCGGAAGACTTTGGGAAACGCGGGGTGGGTGGAAATTTATGGATCCATGCAGATTCCAGAATTTTCCACCACAGAAATGTGTGGTTTTTTTTTTTTTTTTTTTGACAATGTTTTAGGTTTGCAAGGGATTCTGGGTAACAGAACCTGGTGGGAGGCAGTCAAGTCACCCCATTCTGGATTCCCCTGGGTGTCTAGTTTTCAAAAATGTATAGGTTTGCTAGGTTTCCCTAGGTGCCGGCAGAGCTAGGGTTCAAAAACTACAGCTAGGCACTTTGCCAAAAAAGGGTCATTTTTCACTGCGAAATTGAGGTGTGACCACGTTGCGTTTTGCGCCGTTCCCTGTCGCAGGCACTAGGCCGACCCACACAAGTGAGGTACCATTTTTCTCGTAAGACTTTGCGGAACTCGGAGTGGGTGGAAAATTGTGGATCCACGCAGATTCCAGAACTTTCCACCACAGAAATGTGGGGAAAATGTGGTTTTTTTGACAATTTTTTAGGTTTGCAAGGGATTCTGGGTAACAGAACCTGGTGGGAGGCAGTCAAGTCACCCCATCCTGGATTCCCCTGGGTGTCTAGTTTTCAAAAATGTATAGGTTTGCTAGGTTTTCCTAGGTGCCAGCAGACCTATGGTTCAAAAACGACAGCTAGGCACTTTGCCAAAAATGGGTCATTTTTCACTGCGAAATTGAGGTGTGTCCACGTTGCGTTTTGTGCCGTTTCCTGTCGCGGGCACTAGGCCGACCCACACAAGTGAGGTACCATTTTTCTCGGAAGACTTTGGGAAACGCGGGGTGGGTGGAAATTTATGGATCCATGCAGATTCCAGAACTTTCCACCACAGAAATGTGGGGAAAATGTGTTTATTTTGACAATTTTTTAGGTTTGCAAGGGATTCTGGGTAACAGAACCTGGTGGGAGGCAGTCAAGTCACCCCATCCTGGATTCCCCTGGGTGTCTAGTTTTCAAAAATGTATAGGTTTGCTAGGTTTCCCTAGGTGCTGGCAGAGCTAGGGTTCAAAAACTACAGCTAGGCACTTTGCAAAAAAAGGGTTATTTTTCACTGCGAAATTGAGGTGTGACCACATTGCGTTTTGCGCCGTTTCCTGTTGCGGGCACTAGGCCGACCCACACAAGTGAGGTACCATTTTTCTCGTAAGACTTTGGGGAACGCGGGGTGGGTGGAAATTTGTGGATCCACGCAGATTCCAGAACTTTGCACCACAAAGATGTGGGAAAAATGTGGTTTTTTGGACAATTTTTTAGGTTTGCAAGGGATTCTGGGTAACAGAACCTGGTGGGAGGCAGTCAAGTCACCCCATCCTGGATTCCCCTGGGTGTCTAGTTTTAAAAAATGTATAGGTTTGCTAGGTTTCCTTAGGTGCCGGCAGAGCTAGGGTTCAAAAACTACAGCTAGGCACTTTGCCAAAAAAGGGTCATTTTTCACTGCGAAATTGAGGTGTGACCACGTTGCGTTTTGCGCCGTTTCCTGTCGCAGGCACTAGGCCGACCCACACAAGTGAGGTACCATTTTTCTCGTAAGACTTTGGGGAACGCGGGGTACGTGGAAATTTGTGGATCCACACAGATTCCAGAACTTTCCACCACAGAAATGTGGGGAAAATGTGTTTCTTTGACAATTTTTTAGGTTTGCAAGGGATTCTGGGTAACAGAACCTGGTGGGAGGCAGTCAAGTCACCCCATCCTGGATTCCCCTGGGTGTCTAGTTTTCAAAAATGTATAGGTTTGCTAGGTTTACCAAGGTGCCGGCAGAGCTAGTGTTCATAAACTACAGCTAGACACTTCGCAAAAAAAGGGTACATTTTCATTGTGAAAATGTGGTGTGTTCACGTTGGGTTTTGAGCCATTTCCTGTCGTGGGCACTATGCCTACCCACACAAGTGAGGCACCATTTTTATCGGGAGACTTAGGGTAATTCAGATTTGTAAAGCAACTGTTATTACCTATTGATTTTTGATGCATTTCTGCCTTCCAAATGAAAGACATTGTGTAAAAAAGAAGTCATTTTGAAAAATAACCAATAATTCTCATGCTAGTATGAGTATTCCCAATTTCGAAAATGTGCAAATATGTGCTGTTTCTAAACTCTATAATTTGTTCCCAATTCAGAAATACATAGGTGTCTTTCATACCGATTTTTCCATGTATACATTTTCCCACAATAATTGCTATATACCCGGTACATAATAAAAAGCCATTGCAAATTGCTACTCAGTTTTTGACTCTGGGTTCGTCTGGTTCTTGGTGAACCTACAAGTCCTATATATCCCCACAACCAGGAAGGTCCAGTGGATGTAACGGTATATTGCTTTCAAAGAGCTGTCATAATTACAAGAAGTTACAGGTGAAAACGTTGACACAAAAGGCTGTTTTTTTCAACTAATTTTCAATTTTTCCTATATTTAACTGTTAGTTTCTATAAAGAAACCTTGATGGATCTACACAAATGACCCCTTGCTGAATTCAGAATTTTGTCTACTTTTCTAAAATGTATAGCTTTCCAGGATCCATTATTGCTTTCATACCTATTTCTACCATTAACTGGAAGGAGGTTGAAAGCACAACAAATAGCAAAAATAGGCTATGTCCCAGAAAAATGCCAAAACTGTGTAAAAATGTTGGTTTTCTGACAAAAGTCTGTCATTCCCTAAAAGCTGGGAAAATTGTGATTTCAGCCCCACAAACCCTTTTTTGATAACATTTGCAGGATAAAACTCAGACGCTTTCATTTGCAGCCCGTTTTTCCCATTTTTCCCAAAAAAAAAAACTTTAGCTGTATTTTGGCTAATTTCTGGGACCCCTCCTGGGGAATCCACAAACCCTGGGTACCTTTAGAATCCCCATGATGTTGGAAGAAAAGGACGCAAATTTGGCGTGGATACCTTATGTGGTCAAAAAGTTACAGGGGCCTAAGCGCGCACTACCCCAAATAGCCAAAAAAAGGCTTAGCACAGGGGGGGGAAATGCCTAGCAGCGAAGGGGTTAAAGCCTCTTCAGGAATGATGTCAGGTCCTGCTGCCTTCCCATTTCTCAGATGTTTGATGGCTTGCTGTTTTTATTCCTTGGTTGGTCTGCTGCACTCGATTGGCAAGTCCTTGTCAGATCACTGTATGTCCGGTGGAGACTGTGGCAAGGGCTGGTTCAGCAGTTCTTCAAAGTGTTCCACCCATATTCATTGTTGGCCTTTGTTACCTATGATTGTCTTCCCAGTTTTGTCTTTAACAAGTTTTTTTCTGGCTTGCTGAAACTGCTGGATAGATTCCTTGTTATGTCGTACAGTTCCTCAAAGTTTCCAAGTTTCCATGGATTTCTGATTCCTGGGCTACTGTGGCAAGACCATTGATGAATCTTCGCTTCTCTGCTCCTAAGTTTCTCTTTGCTTTTTTGTTGGTTGTGTATTTGCCTTGAGCTTTCAAATTAACTGCTCTTGTTCAGCTGGTGTTGACTGCAGCTTTCTTTTCCTTTCACTCTTGGATTTTGCAGAGAGTCTCGATAGAGATCCATTGATGGTGTTTCTTGGGACCCAGTACCTCCTGGCAGGTTGATGTCACTGTACTCTGCATGGCCGGTCTCAAGCCCAGCTGTGAAAAGTGGAGGGCTGGGCATGGAGCTAGATACCCCATCATGTAAAAATATTCTAGCTGTAGAAGCATCAACCAAAAGACATCCTGGCCTTGGGGAGAGAGGAATCTCCTTCATGAGAGCTATGATTCCATTGTGGTGAAAGCTAGAGATCCCTGGAAGCCACAAAGCAGATCCACCTGCTTTCGACCAAGACCATCTCCTTTGGGACTTGAAATTTGAGGACCATGTACGAGACAGGCAAGACAGCCTAACTGGCAGCAGAGATGAAAAATACACCCTTGCCCTGGCTGGCATCAGCTATACCAGGTGGACACATTCCAGACAGAAAAGACTGGCTCCAGAAGGAATGCTGCTGTATTCTGGACATGAGGAAGAGAATTTCCTACACACTCAGGGAGTAGCACTGATGCTAACATCAGCAGCCAACAGAGCTCCGATTGGATGGGAAGCCCATGGTCCCATAATCATCACAGTGACGTTCGGCACAAAGAAAAAGAGGATCAACATGAATTTTATCCAGTGCAATGAACCTACAAATGACAGCAGTGAAGAGGACAAAGAGCAGTTTTGCAACAGACTCCAGTCCATCCTGGAGAAATGCCTTGAGACAGACATCACGATACCGATGTGGGACCTCAATGCCAAGATTTGAAGCGACAACACTGGGTATGAAGAAGTCATGGGCAACCGTGGCTTGGCGACGTGAACAAGATTGGTGAAGGGCTTGCAGATCTCTTTGCCCTAAACAGACTGGGGATAGGTGGTAGTGAATTCCTACAGAAAAGAATACACCAGGCAACATGGGTGTCACCAGACCATTCAACAGAGAATCAGATCTACCATGTCTGCATTGCCAAGAGGTTCCGGAGGTCCCTGGAGGATGTAAGAGTGATGAAAGGAGCAGACGTGGTGTCATACCATCACCTTGTCATGGCCAGGCTAAAGCTAAAGCTGAAGAAAGCTTTGATGGAACCGACAAACCCACACCAGTGATATAACACCACCCTCCTCAAATATGCACAGAAATAGAGTATCTACTCAGTCATCCTCAGTAACATGTTTCAAGTCCTGCAAGAACTAGAGTAGGACAGAGACCTAGTAGAAAGTCAGTGGGAGAAGATAAAAGAAACAGTGATATCAATGTGCCAGGAGGTTTTGGGTCTTTTACATGTACCTCCCTGTTTTTTAACTATTAAATGGCATTGAGGTGTTAGCCAAATACTAATGTTACATAAGTCTTAATTACATTCCGTGATGACTTGTCTATTCCTGTAGAGATCTGGAGAAGAAACTGCTGGTCGTCGATCATGAATGACTCTCTTAACACCTCATCAACACAAAGCCACAGTTATAATTCATGGGGCTAATGAAAGATCAAAAATAACTTCTCTTAACCTACTAAGAATTTTGGCCTTGAACTTGAATTGTCTAGGAAACTAAATGTATAAGAAGAGTATTTGTCTCCAGGCCAAAGCAGCTGCTTTATTTCAACTAAATTGATTAAAATGCATCTTTCCCCTATTTTCTCTGAAGAATTGTACCCAACGGGTAGGAGCAGTGATTAGCTCCTGCCTTACATATTGAAATTCTTTTTTGCGGTTGTCTTCTGAAAACATATACTCTTAGACTTATACGTGCTATAATAGGTCTCAAGAAACAGGGTATACTTCATCTGCCCATAGATCTGTATGATGGCTAGCCGTGGCTGAGCATATCCTTTTTCAAACAGCCTGATTGACCAACGAAGGCTTGCAATATCAGGTACCTTGGTTTGTAGCTACCAGACATTCCCCTTTTTACCACCTTCTATATGCGTTGCATGGAGATGGACATCTGTAAAGGACCCTATTTCATTCTCAGTACCAAGGTGGCTTTTTTGTGCTTTCTAGCCAGAAGTCAGATATTTCTCTACTGTGATGCTATTGACAAAGTAGCTAAAAACTGTGGGCCAGAGATATTAAGGGCTTGCATTGTAAGGCAATGCTAGGCAGCTCAAGACCTTAAATCAGATTTACTATGCCACACAGAGCCACTTTACATGGGTCTGTGCGGCATAGCAAATCTAAAGTAATGCAAGGCAGTGCAAATCACTGCCTTGTGTTACTCTGCACTGGGCAGGCTTTCCAAAGGTGGAGGGTAGATGTCCCCATGCATCCATCCATAGTTTTTTGGCACATTCCCATATATACTAACACTGGTAAACCTGGGAATGCATCAAATTGCTACACCTTTGTTACACCTTCCCAGGAGAGGTGTAATGAGAAGAAATATCTTTATTTCTCCTTGTTATTTGCAGCATACATAGAAAGAGGAAAATGCCTCCGAGGATTTTTCTTGTGCTGGAAGGTGCCCTTCCTGTAGAAAAAATGCTGCTTGCAAAGCAGGCACCCTTGCATCATGGTGCAAGGGTGCATGCTAAAATGCTAATCTGCACTCAGTGCGCCAGAACAGAGGGACATTAGGAACAATCCATATCTTAGTAGATATGGATCATTCTTGTCCCCTGCATTTGACGCAGTGCAGGGCAGCAAATTGTCTTGCTGCATTGCAATGCGTCAAATCTTTGCAAATCTGCCCCTGTGTTTTTTGGCTAAACAGTGGGCCAGGTTTGTCACGGTTTTGCACCACCCTTGCACCATGCAAGGCAAGGCAAGGGCAATGCAAAACCTAAGTGAGATTTATCAAGCTACGCAAGGCCACCTTGCGTGGCCCTGCATGACTTGATAAATCCGTAGTAATGAAAGGCAGTGCAAGTCACTGCCCTGCGTTACTCTGCCCCAGGGAGGTGTCCTTGGGTGGAGCGTGGGTGTTCGCATGGATTCATCCATGGCTTTTGGCACATTCCCAGATTTACCGTTAGTGGTAGATCTGGGAATGCGTCAGAATGCTACGCCAGGTGAGGCGTAACAAGGAGAAATATCTTAATTTCTCCTTTTTTTCCTCTTTCTACGTGTGCTGCATTATGCAGCACACATTGAAAGAGGAAAATGCCTCTGAGGACAACGCAGGCACCCTTGCACCATGGTACAAGGGTGCCTGCGTTGACGCTAGGCAGCAGTTTGTATGCCAGCGCAGGCAGAAAGCAGGAATGCGCTATATAATGTTAAATACGGCGTATTCCTGCCCTTTCACGCAGCGCAGTAAGGTGGCTTGCTGCACTACCTGAATACTTGTTAAATTTGGCCTAGTATATTTAGACCAGCGAAAATACAACCTTGGTGAGCACTACATAAATACCGTCAGTCATGATTAAAGCACAAAAAGGGCAAGGAAGAGGTGGGGGCATGTTCTCCTCTGTTAATCATGAGAGATTTGTAATTGGATCATTTATATCCATGGTGCTGTCAGACACACTGCTAATTCGCTTCTGAGGGGC
>CAWUFW010032011.1:0-14586 GCA_963921515.1 Calotriton arnoldi | reverse complement strand
AATGGCTGCCAGCCACATGGCCAGGCAGGCCACAACATAAGAAACAATAAGCCAAGAGTGAAACAAAGGAAGAGAAGACATGCAGGTATATGGCAAAAGCACTACCACCACCACGAAATGGCCACCAGCCACATGGTCCACTCACAACAACAACAAGCAGGAGGCCTGGAAAACAAGGAACCTCAAGCAGTGCCTATATGGACACAGACTTTACAAAATGGCCCCTGGCCACACGGGAGAGGCTCAGCCAAAGGGGCAAATGCTGGCCCGCTATTACAAACACACTCACACACTGGCCAGACAAAGGAGGCATGCTAAACAACACAGCTTTAATGCAACAATTCCAAAACGAAAATTCAAAGGAGCTAAAAAAGGCTTGCAAGTTACAACCACACACATGCCAACAAAGGCATTTATTTAACGCACATAAAAAAGTGAAATACCAAAAAAACATTTTTTCATTCTCAATCCAGTGCCATCCATGCCCTAAATGATGTTTAAATTCAACAGACATCAGCAGAAACAGCTGTTTCATGCACCCATGAGTGGCTCCGGGCCCTACGGGCGGAAAGGCCTATTGGCAGACTACTGGGCTAGTGAATTGAAGTAACTATGTGCAAACTGATTTCAAAAGTTGGAGAAAATGTAGTGAACTGTGCAACATGTTTCCTTTATAAAAGAAGAAAAATTACTTACAAAGAAGCAACTAGGCCCCTACTGAAACTACAAGCCACCCACCACAATTTTATTTTTTAAAAGGATGAAAAGTACAACAAAATGCAGGTGTAATGCCCCAATCAAACAAACAAAACCAATATTCCAACTTACTTGTGAAATCTCAAATTCAAAAGTCCTCAAATCCAATGATATATGATGTAGCAGCCACAAAGAGTGATCCTTCCAGCTGCAAATCCAAATGAAAAGTGAACAGGAGATGGACAAAGCACTGGGAGGAGCCTGCTGGACAGGGACAGGAAGTTGGAGACTCTGGGGCACTTCCTTCCTCCTCAAGAAAAAGTACAAAAAGAAAAAGGACTCCTTGCACAAAAAAGTACAGCCAAATGTCAATCTGAGGAGTTTTTATAATCCAAATCATCATTTCGAGAAGGTTTTGATGCTGCTCGAGAGAGAAACTTCGCCAGATTGCAGATTCTGCATGTTCTGGATCGCGTTCTTCACAAAACTTCCACCGGAAGTCCGATGGCGTGCCCGAATGATGTGTTCATGATTGCACACTCTTGTGGGACCATGCGGCCTGCTACCAAATCTCGTGGCACTCGTGAACGGATGGGGAATCTCGTCGGTGATCGCAGGCACCCAGTAAGTCACTCCTGCGCACGCAAAAGCGCATTTTGGGCACGCGAACACAAAAAAACCTCCGCTCCGTTGCAAAGTGCGGAGTTTTCGGCAACTCCTCGTTCTACGCGGAACGCAGTGTTGCCAAAAATCCGCAAACTCCGCGAGCGGAGCGGAGTTTCATGCCCAGGGTTACTAAGAACCCCATGGGAACAAGAGACATTCACAAACTGTGATTCTACCAATGTGGTGTATCTCCTTAGATGTGGCTGTGGGGAAAGATATGTGGGAATAACCACAAGGAAAGCAAAAGTGGGGATGAACGAACATATGAGCAGTTTTAAGTTCAAAAAGAACACCACAAGGCTGATCAGACATTTTATTGAAAAAAACGATTTTGAATGAACCATCATTGAGCATATCCGACCAAGAGATACCGACAATGAACAACTGTTCATGGCCGAACAAAGATGGATACACCATTTGGGCACCTCAAATAGGGGCCTGAACGATGAAATACAATGTACACAATTGTAAATATGAAAACAATTACTAGTGGCACAGTTGTCACACAAAAATATCCTACCTTAAACACATACAAATGAATAACTTGATATATAGGAGAGCTAAATTGTAATCTCTTTTCTTCTAAGTGCCTTTAATTATGTATTCACCATTACAAAAACCATGAATAATCACTAACAGCAGCATATTATTCCTACACACGTTCGTTAATTAATTATATATGAGTACCAATAGGCTCAATCAACCAAACTAGGAGTTCTCACCGAACAAATAAAAATGAATGGCTGTATACGAGGAATGAGTTTAACTAAAATTACAACTCCCAAGTGCATTATAATTATAGAAACCGGTTGTACATTCCCTACTCTCTATTATCAATACCCAAGAAATATCAAAAGTTATCTGCTGGATAGACTTATTAGTTTTTGACCCTGTTACTATATCATGGGTTTTAAATGAATACCCAATTATCTCATTCCCCAGACAGCAGATACAGACAATCAAGAATTAACTACACATGGTTACTTTTCTTGGAACTAAAACAATAAATTATCTCCAATCGAGTTAACAGAACTACAAGCCGGCAGTTCTGTAGTCATGGGGCGTAAGCTGAAAAACGCCCACGTCAGCACGGTACATGCCATTTCTAAAAGAGCTAATGCCCGGCCCCTTTGTAGTCCTAAACACACGGGCGACAACAGCACGTCATCAACGCGCCAACCACCATTTATCGACAGCTTGAGCTCGGAGCCTCTGTCCCACATTACGGCAGTGAACGGTGGCCCAATAGGTGATTCTTCTATGCCTACCATCTGAGAAAGTAAGTGGGGATTGAAAACAACGAAGGTGGAGCACTTTAATATGAAGCTCCATATTTTGCCTTCCGTTCTATTTGCTCTCTTGTTTCTTGAACAGCACACACTTTCCAATTGTGCCATGGCAATGCCAAACAATACAGGTTTTCCGTGATTGGACATGTATTGCACGGTTGGAGGCTGATAGTGTGTCTTGCACCTGCTCATGGGTGTCCATTGGCGCATGATTAATTGACGGCTGAGCAAATATATCATGATAACTATTACTAATGAAAGTTGGAATTCACATATATTTATATACAATAGAGTTTTGGAGAAGTGTCATTCAAACTTAGATGTAACACAATATTGCAAAGTCACCACGTAAAAGGAATGCTACTTTGGAATTGGTATGTCATTATATATGTACTGCTGTTTTTTCCTTAAACCCATTTTGTACCATCAGTGTGTGACTATGGAGGAGGCACTCTGCACACTTAGCTATGGAGCCAGCAGTTTAATGTGACTGGGGTAAGTGATGACGCCTCTCTGCATGCACATAATGTAAGTGTTAGATGCTGCATCTAATATCATGACAAAGATGTTTTGTCAATTTCTGTTTGTCCTTGGGATGCATACAGCTATATAAATTCCAACTTCTTAGAATCAGTGAATCCCGAGCCACTTATTACGGTGAGGCTCACGGTGGGGTAGCGCACCCCTATAAATATCCACCAAAGCTGTTTCCTATGCAGTCGGGTAGTACTAGCCCAAACCGAAACAAAACAGTACCGCTGCTCCAATGCTTTCAAGCATGGTTTATTGCATGTTTGTGCAGTAACGAAGACCCAACGTGTTTCGGAGCCTTCTGCTCCTTGATCACGGGTTAGATTGTTTACAACTTCCGGGTCTTTTTAAAGAAACACCTCATGTGTTACGTGAATGTGATGAACATGAATAACTGACTTTGCCGATTAGTACAAGAATTTGCATAGTAATATTTTAATACTGGATATAGCATAAAATAGATCTAACATCATCAAATGATGATTAAATTGCATTGCATTGTATTTGATGGTGTGCATAAATCATGTTCATAAATCAAATACGACCACCAGAGGATCTATTCAAATTCATAAAATAAGCTGGTGTACATAAAACATACGCAGGCTTGCAAATGCTAAGCCCCCTTCAAAAGACAATTAATTTAAAGTTCTTTTTGCCCAACTATCGCTAGATATTGAGGAATACACCAATAAACTTAAAAAGATTACAGCAAGGAGGAATTTGAAAATGAAATGGCTAAACTTGAGTCAAAATTGGACAAAATCGAGGAGGAAATAAAGGCTAAAAAGCAACGCAAATTTTACAGGGATCAAGTTGACTATGAAAGAGGACAAATCTTGAACTTTGGCAAAATATTCGATTATTTGTGTTACACAATTCAAGAAACAACATGCCTGGAACAACCATCTACCTCAAAAGACAGCAGAACTGACATCCCTAAACAACAAACCAATAAAGATGCCTTTCAAGCTGAAGCAATGGACAGTGACAATAGTGAAAGCGATGTTTCAGTTCAATCAGATATCATTGGAGTAAAAGCCAACATTTTAAAGGAGTTCGACCTGATGACCCGGGGAAGACTAACAACCCAAACAAACAAAGGTACACCAGCACACAGAGGTCGAGGTCACGGAGGCAAGGAGGAAACAAAGGAAACTCAAAACTAAAGGACATTCAAGAAAGCCCTATGGGAATGCTAACAAGAGGACAGAAATCGGGAAAATGAAAGGCATAAAAACATTGGTAAATCTCTCTGATTTTACTCTTACCAATCCACAAATAGAAGTTTTATCTTTAGGGTTATCCTTTTGTCCCACCTTTAGGTTCAACTATACTCAAAGTTACATAGACCTTTTTCATTTCACAAGAAAACTAAAATTGAAAAAGTGGTATGCCATGAAAAGTTCATCAATGAACATCAACAGTTCAAATAAACCTACCACTCTGACCACAAATGATGTAGAAGTATTACACATTATGCATGAACTTGAAGGAGAAGGTAATTTCATAAATGATCCTTTTCTGAATTTAATGAATGACAATATTGATATGAGCATGAGCTGTAACAGTGGATTCAAACTCTAAATCTATATTTATGCCACAACTGGTCAATGATGCCATTGACACGTTTGAAAGAGGCGTAAATAAAGAGTTTAAGAAAATAGACAAAAGGAAAATATTTGTCCCAAGTAATTTTAAAAAAACACACAAGGAAGCCATTAGAGAATTGGAAAACAATAAGAACATTGTCATTAAAAAATCAGACAAAGGGGGCAATGTGGTGGTGTTGCCTTTAGGAACATAAAACTTCAATAAGTTAGTGTTTAGATTATGTTCTGATTTAAAGTGTCTGGCAATAGGCTATTGCTTGTCCTCCTTTTTTATTGCCCTCATATGTTCCAGTACACATTTCTTGGCTTTATGAATAGTGCTTCCAATGTAATATTGATTACACGGACAGCTTAGTGCATAAACTACATGGTCAGAATTGCATGTAAGATGCTTAGAACTCCTGTAGGGTTGTTGGTCTACCACCAACTTAATGATTTTGCAGATATAACTGTACTTGCAAGCCTTGCAACTATTGCAGGTATAAAAACCTTGGATCATACTGGTTTCTCTGATCTTACTGTACTTTGGCTCAAGGTGTCATCTAAAGACCTAGGGGCCGATTCACAGAACTAATCTGAGATAAAATCCTAAACTTACGACTTTCAAGTATTCACAAAAGGCATTTAGTAGTAGTAAAGTTAGGACTCCTAACTTTACTACTACTAAACTGAGACAAAATCCTAACTTTATGACTTTCGGTAGTCACCAAAGGCATTTAGTAGTAGTAAAGTTAGGAATCCTAACTTTACTACTACTAAATGCCTTTTGTGAATACCGAAAGTCGTAAAGTTAGGATTTTGTCTCAGTTTAGTAGTAGTAAAGTTAGGAGTCCTAACTTACTACTACTAAATGCCTTCTGTGAATACCAAAAGTAGTAGGTTTAGGATTTTATCTCAGATTAGTTCTGTGAATCGGCCCCTAGTTTTTTTTAATGTGACTGAAGGGTTGTTACCCACTGTTTTTCAAAGTCTGGGTCAGTTTTCAGAACATCCCAGAACTTTCTCAAGCTACGTTTAACCTCACATGCTTGGTTATGATAGGAGGAAATGAACCTTATTGGCTGTTCCATATTTCTCTTGTCGGATTTGGGAACTAATAGTTCAGCTCTCTCATACTTATCAACCTTTAGAGCCGCCTGTTTGATTGTCTTGTTAGTATAACCTCTTTCTAAAAACCTGTTGATCATAATCTGCTTCTCCTGTTCAAATCCCTCTTTCGAGTTGCAATTACGTCTTGCCCTTAACAGTTCCCCAAAGGGGATACTATGGATTAGATTCTTCGGATGGCAACTCCCTGCATGTACTAGACTATTACCTGCAGTGTCTTTGCGGAACAAATGGCTCACTAGTTTGTTGCAACTAACATCCAATCTGAGATCTAGAAAATCTATTGTGGTTTTATGCATTTGACTGGTGAATATCAGGTTCAATGAGTTATCATTAAGTATATTGATGAAATCATAGGCTTGCTCCTGATCTCCCTTCAAAATGCAAAAAATGTCATCTATGTATCGTACCCATAGGACAACATGGTTGTCAAAATGACTGATGTTGCTTACGACCTGCTCCTCCTACCAGCCTAGATATAGTCCGGCAAAGCTGGGGCGAAGCAGGTTCCCATTGCCATCCCCTGGGTTTGTCTATATATCTGCTTGTTGAAAATGAAGAATTATTAGTGAGACAAATGTATATCATGTCCAGATGTGTTTCTGTGTGAAAAAGGTAAGAGAGAAATCTAGCTCTCAAAAAGTGTCTGCTTGCTTCAATTCCTAGATCATGTGGAATGCATGTATATAGACTGTTAACATCAAAACTCATCAGTATGTAGTTCTTCTCCCAGACAATGTCATTTATTAACCTTAAAAAAGCTCCAGTGTCTTTAATATATGACGGGAGAGATTGTACAAAAGGCCGTAAAAAGTAGTCAACATACTTGGAAGTGTTCTCAAACATGCTACCTCTGGATGAAACAATCGGTCTACAAGGAGGATTAGTTAAATCCTTGTGTAATTTAGGTAGTAGATATAATGCTGGACTTTTAGGAAATGTGCACACTTAGAACTGGTATTCATCCCATTCAAGTATGCTTTTATCTGTCCAATCTATTAATTTGTCAAGATACATCCTATTAGCGTCATCATAACATTGACTGGTAGACAGTTCATATCTATCAGTGTCGCTGAGTTGTCTATACCCTTCATTCAGATACATTTGGACAAAAATCCAATCAGAGAAAGGAGTAGTAACAGAGTTCAAGAGCTAAGGAGATTAGAATCTAAATTAATAATTAAATACAATACTCTTTACCCAGTTGGTTTAAACCTTGATGAAAAATTAGCAGTTCATCTGGGCTAAAATCATTTTGTAACATATGTCCTTTTTACACAAGACCTTCCTTAGACAGTAAACCAGATTAGGTTGTTATTTTAATTATGGAACATGTTTTTAATGTGATCCATTTTAACAAGTTTCTTTTTGTTTGATTTGTTGCCGAATTCCAGATTCTCTCAAATCCCTGACGCAGGAGAGCTAACTATATCTATCCACTTTTGTATACTACAAGCCATATGTTATGATTTTGTTTGGTATACTAATGAACGAATGCCCGCTGGGGCTGAATTGTTGCGGTGTATCGTATGAACAGATTATATGCCCAATTGGGCAAAAAGAACTTTAAATTCATTGTCTTTTGAAGGAGGCTTAGCATTTGCAAGCCTGCGTATGTTTTATGTACACCAGCTTATTTTATGAATTTGAATAGATCCTCTGGGGGTCGTATTTAATTTATGAACATGATTTATGTACACCATCAAATACAATAGAATGCAATTTAATCATCATTTGATGATATTAGAACTTTTTTATGCTATATTCAGCGTTAAAATATTACTATGGAAATTCTTGTACTAATCGGCAAAGTCTGTTATTCATGTTCATCACATTCACGTAACACATGAGGTGTTTCTTTAAAAAGACCCGGAAGTTGTAAACAACCTAACCCGTGATCAAGGAGCAGAAGGCACCTAAACGCGTAGGGTCTTCGTTGCTGCACAAATATGCAATAAACCATGCTTGAAAGCATTGGAGACGCAGAACTGTTTTTATTTGGTTTGGGCTATTACTACCCGATTGCATAGGAAACAGCTTTGGTGGATACAGCTAAATAAATATACACTTCAGCCAATTTAAAAGAAAAGTGCTACAGATAGTTTTGGTTTGAAATTGAGTGGTTGATACCACTATTGTTAGGGGTCAATCTTGCACGGGTCCCATATAACTAACCTAGGTGTTTTTAGTCCACCAGATGTCTTGAGACAAGTGAGTGCAATAAAAATGGTTTTTATGCTAATAAATTCCTTGAGGCTATAAATATATACACCCAGAAGAAAGTGGGTTTCATTGACTGATAGCTTGTCCATCACCTTCCCCTTTTGTCTCATTCAGGTATCTGCTGAATTAATAGAGTGCCTGGTAGGGTAGCGGTTATCACCTATTTGCATGGTCTGATTGCACACCATTGCCTTATAGTCGTTTACTCTGAAGAAGACCCCAGACCTTTCAGGCGCATATAGAGGTCAAAACATGTTGGTAACACATAGATCTTAGGTCAGGTGATTCATTATATTTCACCAGATGACTGCCTTTTTTGTGTGTTTTTAAACATACCAGAGGTACTCGCCGAATAAAGTATACTTTGAGTATACTTCTAGGTATATTTTATATTTACTCTTGCCCATAAAAAAAGCAGGACCCAGTGTATTGTCCTGAGCATAGATTTATAAGAACTCCCAGGGTTAGATTAGCTTCCCTCGGTTAAGTCTGGTGGGGTGGCATTGCTCCTACTCCGGTGTAAGAGGTTGTCAAATGATGAAGCATGCCTCGATAAGTTGAGGGTGAGACGACATCTCAAAAAAGCTTTTGATGACCCACAACCATGAGAAATAAAAAAACGAATAGGACCTAGTTGACTCTAAACACCCTACACCCTTCAAGTCTCTCTTTTGTGCAGTATCTCACACCATTTGACATAATGATATCACAGGAGATTACTTCATATGACCCTTGACCATGATTCTTCCCAAGAAGTGATGGCATATGACTATGACCCGGTTGATATCACAAGAATTGATATAGATGAAGTTCCATAATAATTGCATGATTAATATAACAACACAACACAAATGTCTGTTTTAGATACACCTAAGGTAAGGTGATGACCAGAACACTGAAGGTGGTGGAGCATAATACAATACTTGCCCAAAATTTTATTAAGCAAGCAAAGAGAGTGAGCTAGACCTCTCCTAAGGGGCTCAGGAGATTCTCCCCCAGAGAAAATACGATTTTTGTTTTAAAAAAGGTGGGCAAATAATTCATTTTAAAGCATAATTTTGATATAAATTTGCTAAAAAGTTATGGTCTCTGATAGGACAATCGTTACATTTTCTATTCCTTTCTTGGTGCACAAAGCCAATGAAATCTGGTGTTCCCCTGTTGTTGACCGCTTTTTTTTAAATGTGCTATGGGTGCACCGCAAATGCCATTGGTGCCCCGTATGTCAAAAATTACGTACAATATGCCAGTGCCAGAGTTTTGACATTAATGTCATCCATAGACCATCATGACCCATATGTCAAAATTTTCCTCTTGTACGTCAGGGCAAGCATTTTGTCATGTTTGCCCCACCTCCTATATGCCACAGTTGCCCTACTTTAAGCCAAAAATTACATCCAGTGGGTTAGTGACAACATTATGCTCTTTGTTACCTCCTATGCCTAAAATGTCCTCAAGCATGCCAATACCAGCATTTTTCCACTAGTGCCTCATATCCCAAGAATTACCACTAATATGCCACCAAGAATTACCACTAATATGCCAGTACTGGTATTTTACCGTGGGTTCCCATAATGCCAAGAATCACCCCAGTATGCTAACACCAGCGATTTTCTATTAGTGCCCCTATGCCACTCATTACATCCAGAATGCTAACCTTTTGCCAGGGATGTCCCATATGCTAAGTATGCCAAATATTGCCTCTAGTGTACCAGTGCCAGTATTCTGTCACAGGTGTCTTTCATGCAGGGTCAGTTGAATTATGTTACACAGGAGGACCAAATTAAGCAGCAGAGTTGAATAAAATATGCATCAAAAAATGCAATTAATGCAGCAGAATGCAGAACATTTGGTGATGATATTACTTCCTTATTTTGTCATTTTTACATATGTTAATACTGTCTGGTTAAAGGTTTCACTACATTAATACCAGTTGAACACCCAAATGCAGCAAGAAGCAACTGAAAGTTCCATTCATCGTCTGCATAGGGGGCTTACACTGAGCAGCAGCATGCTTTGCGACGTCTTTAGTAACTTTTAAGGCATTTGAGCTGGAAACATTTTTTTAATCTGCAAATTATGCAGCAAATGGTGGAATACGTGGCAAATATGACAAATCTTTAACTATGCGAAAAACACTGCAGCCACAGAGTCACATAATTGCAGTTGTCCTACTCATTTGAATAATTGCTTTTTGTATCCCAATGTCAGTTTTGTGTCATTGGTGCATCTACAAGTCAAGAATTACCCTTGGTATACCAGGGTCAAAGGGAAACTTGCACACAAAATACCAAATTCTCATTACACTCACTGAATGACACTCATTCTTGCTTAGTCACGCTCACTCAGTCTCTCTCACTCACTCATCCTAACTCATTCACACTCCTCCACTCATCCTTACTCTAATGAACTCATGCTCTCTCACTCATACTCACTTGAACTCACTCCCTCATTCTCACTCACTCTCAAGTATTCTCATTTACTTTCACTCTCATTCTCATGCATTAATTTTCACACATTCACATTCACTCTTACTCTCAGTCATACTTTCTTACTCTCACGCACTCATTCTCAAATATTCTCACTCACTGTGACTCTCTGGGGCATATTCTCAAGGAGCCATCGCCGATTTATCGGCACTTTAGCGCCGCAAAAGTAGCGATAGACTTATCGCCCCATTCACAAGCTGGTGCAAACTGTCGACATCGCCAGTTTTCCTGCGATAGCTGCCGCAAAACACATTGCCAAGGATGAGAGCGACAGACAATGCTAATAACATGCAGAGTAGGCGTTCCTGTGCAAAAACACACGCAAAACACCACTTTGCGATATTCTCAACGACCAGCCAGATCTGCGATGTCGGACAAAAACTGGCGATAAGGCACGTTAGCAGCAGGGACTTAACACCTGCTCATTACTGGTCTTAAGTAGGACGAAAACCTGCAGTGCAGAGGGAGCCCAGGCCAGAGCCACATCTGAAGACCAACACATGTCATGGATCAAATGACCAAAGCGATACAAAAGGGGATGATGGACGGAACGTTTGAGCCAATCAAACACTCACCCCCAGTCAACTGATCTGGGTTTAATCCATCATCATTCTTTAGCTCACTCCACCACCCCAGTTCAGACATGGCCATATGCAAATCAGTCTGACCCTGTGCCTCATGGGAACAGTCCAGCCCGAACTGCCAAGCCATGTCTTCCCTGGACCGGAAACAAGCATCCTAGGACCACTGGATTCAAGCAAGCCTGGCTGATGACGGCTGGAATGCCAGAAACCGGTCCTAGGATGCTTGTTTCGGTCCAGGGAAGACATGGCTTGGCAGTTCAGGCTGGACTGTTCCCATGAGCACAGAGTCAGACTGATTTGCATATGGCCATGTCTGAACTGGGGTGGTGGAGTGAGCTAAGAATGATGATGGATTAAACCCAGATCAGTTGACTGGGGTGAGTGTTTGATTGGCTCAAACGTTCGTCCATCATCCCCTTGTATCGCTTTGTTCGCCCTAAGTTGGCGGGGTATGCCCAGACGTGGGTCCCTTGCTCACTTTGCCACTGGATTCAAGCAAGCCTGGCTGATGACGGCTGGAATGCCAGAAACCGGTCCTAGGATGCTTGTTTCCGGTCCAGGGAAGACATGGCTTGGCAGTTCGGGCTGGACTGTTCCCATGAGGCACAGGGTCAGACTGATTTGCATATGGCCATGTCTGAACTGGGGTGGTGGAGTGAGCTAAAGAATGATGATGGATTAAACCCAGATCAGTTGACTGGGGGTGAGTGTTTGATTGGCTCAAGCGTTCCGTCCATCATCCCCTTTTGTATCGCTTTGTTCGCCCTAAGTTGGCGGGGGTATGCCCAGACGTGGGTCCCTTGCTCACTTTGCCACTGGATTCAAGCAAGCCTGGCTGATGTCGGCTGGAATGCCAGAAACCGGTCCTAGGATGCTTGTTTCCGGTCCAGGGAAGACATGGCTTGGCAGTTCGGGCTGGACTGTTCCCATGAGGCACAGGGTCAGACTGATTTGCATATGGCCATGTCTGAACTGGGGTGGTGGAGTGAGCTAAAGAATGATGATGGATTAAACCCAGATCAGTTGACTGGGGGTGAGTGTTTGATTGGCTCAAGCGTTCCGTCCATCATCCCCTTTTGTATCGCTTTGTTCGCCCCTAAGTTGGCGGGGGTATGCCCAGACGTGGGTCCCTTGCTCACTTTGCCACTGGATTCAAGCAAGCCTGGCTGATGACGGCTGGAATGCCAGAAACCGGTCCTAGGATGCTTGTTTCCGGTCCAGGGAAGACATGGCTTGGCAGTTCGGGCTGGACTGTTCCCATGAGGCACAGGGTCAGACTGATTTGCATATGGCCATGTCTGAACTGGGGTGGTGGAGTGAGCTAAAGAATGATGATGGATTAAACCCAGATCAGTTGACTGGGGGTGAGTGTTTGATTGGCTCAAACGTTCCGTCCATCATCCCCTTTTGTATCGCTTTGTTCGCCCTAAGTTGGCGGGGGTATGCCCAGACGTGGGTCCCTTGCTCACTTTGCCACTGGATTCAAGCAAGCCTGGCTGATGACGGCTGGAATGCCAGAAACCGGTCCTAGGATGCTTGTTTCCGGTCCAGGGAAGACATGGCTTGGCAGTTCGGGCTGGACTGTTCCCATGAGGCACAGGGTCAGACTGATTTGCATATGGCCATGTCTGAACTGGGGTGGTGGAGTGAGCTAAAGAATGATGATGGATTAAACCCAGATCAGTTGACTGGGGGTGAGTGTTTGATTGGCTCAAACGTTCCGTCCATCATCCCCTTTTGTATCGCTTTGTTCGCCCTAAGTTGGCGGGGGTATGCCCAGACGTGGGTCCCTTGCTCACTTTGCCACTGGATTCAAGCAAGCCTGGCTGATGACGGCTGGAATGCCAGAAACCGGTCCTAGGATGCTTGTTTCCGGTCCAGGGAAGACATGGCTTGGTAGTTCGGGCTGGACTGTTCCCATGAGGCACAGGGTCAGACTGATTTGCATATGGCCATGTCTGAACTGGGGTGGTGGAGTGAGCTAAAGAATGATGATGGATTAAACCCAGATCAGTTGACTGGGGGTGAGTGTTTGATTGGCTCAAACGTTCCGTCCATCATCCCCTTTTGTATCGCTTTGTTCGCCCTAAGTTGGCGGGGGTATGCCCAGACGTGGGTCCCTTGCTCACTTTGCCACTGGATTCAAGCAAGCCTGGCTGATGACGGCTGGAATGCCAGAAACCGGTCCTAGGATGCTTGTTTCCGGTCCAGGAAGACATGGCTTGGCAGTTCGGGCTGGACTGTTCCCATGAGGCACAGGGTCAGACTGATTTGCATATGGCCATGTCTGAACTGGGGTGGTGGAGTGAGCTAAAGAATGATGATGGATTAAACCCAGATCAGTTGACTGGGGGTGAGTGTTTGATTGGCTCAAGCGTTCCGTCCATCATCCCCTTTTGTATCGCTTTGTTCGCCCTAAGTTGGCGGGGGTATGCCCAGACGTGGGTCCCTTGCTCACTTTGCCACTGGATTCAAGCAAGCCTGGCTGATGACGGCTGGAATGCCAGAAACCGGTCCTAGGATGCTTGTTTCCGGTCCAGGGAAGACATGGCTTGGCAGTTCGGGCTGGACTGTTCCCATGAGGCACAGGGTCAGACTGATTTGCATATGGCCATGTCTGAACTGGGGTGGTGGAGTGAGCTAAAGAATGATGATGGATTAAACCCAGATCAGTTGACTGGGGGTGAGTGTTTGATTGGCTCAAACGTTCCGTCCATCATCCCCTTTTGTATCGCTTTGTTCGCCCTAAGTTGGCGGGGGTATGCCCAGACGTGGGTCCCTTGCTCACTTTGCCACTGGATTCAAGCAAGCCTGGCTGATGACGGCTGGAATGCCAGAAACCGGTCCTAGGATGCTTGTTTCCGGTCCAGGGAAGACATGGCTTGGCAGTTCGGGCTGGACTGTTCCCATGAGGCACAGGGTCAGACTGATTTGCATATGGCCATGTCTGAACTGGGGTGGTGGAGTGAGCTAAAGAATGATGATGGATTAGACCCAGATCAGTTGACTGGGGGTGAGTGTTTGATTGGCTCAAGCGTTCCGTCCATCATCCCCTTTTGTATCGCTTTGTTCGCCCTAAGTTGGCGGGGGTATGCCCAGACGTGGGTCCCTTGCTCACTTTGCCACTGGATTCAAGCAAGCCTGGCTGATGACGGCTGGAATGCCAGAAACCGGTCCTAGGATGCTTGTTTCCGGTCCAGGGAAGACATGGCTTGGCAGTTCGGGCTGGACTGTTCCCATGAGGCACAGGGTCAGACTGATTTGCATATGGCCATGTCTGAACTGGGTTGGTGGAGTGAGCTAAAGAATGATGATGGATTAAACCCAGATCAGTTGACTGGGGGTGAGTGTTTGATTGGCTCAAGCGTTCCGTCCATCATCCCCTTTTGTA